>CAUYQV010095383.1:0-30684 GCA_963574575.1 Galagoides demidoff
TTTCCACGTGGGAGTAATTATGGTTCTCAGATCTACTTCCATAGACATATATACTCATGTTTTTCAATTATGTACTCTGTAACAACCAATACCAGCTAGTATTTTTTCTTAAACTGACATCTTTGAGCAAAGCAGAAAAGCTTCATTGAATCAGCCAGTGATTGAACAGTCAGCACAAGGAATAGAAAGTTAGATTACTTGTTAATTTGCTCACAGTTTTTTGAGACGGAGCCTCAAGCTATCCCCCTGGGTAGAGTGCCATGGCATCACAGCTCATAGCAACCTCCAACTCCTACGCTTAAGCGAGTCTCCTGCCTCAGCCTCCCAAGTAGCTGGGACCACAGGCGTTCGCCACAACGCCCGGCCATTTTTTGGTTGCAGCCATCATTGTTGTTTGGTGGGCCCGGGCTGGGGATTCAAACCCGCCACCTTAGGTGTACCCGCCACCTTAGGTGTACGTGGCTGGCGCCTTAGCAGATTGAGCCACAGGCTCCGAGCCATGCTCACAGCTATTTCCCATTAGAGAGCACCCAACATGGCCATCTACACTGATGGAACATTGTGTCTACAACACAAATGCTCCCCCCATATCTTCTGCTCACTTTGTACTTTCCAAGGTAAGGGTGGCGGCCTCCAGTTATTAACATGTCTTCTCCTCGTTCCAGAATGCAGCGGACTGCACAACCATGTCTAAAATAGAAACATAGCAAGAAAGGTAAACTCTTTTACCAAGTAGGTGTTATCTGAGCTTTATATAACTCCTGGTGAGAGCCTGAGTGCAGCTGAGTGGTGCCACCTGCCTCATAGAACATGGAACTACTCTGCACACCTAGTTTCTGCTGATCTCAGGCACACATAGGGGCCTCCCCTCCCTTTGCATCAGGGCAGAATACCTGGCATTTGCTGGAGCCTGCAGACTCCAGCATATTGCTTTAGGGGTGTCCCCACTGTGATAACAACCTCTACTATCAGCAAACATTCCCAAGGCCACATTTAGACTGACACAAATGGAGGTGCTCCTTGATGGGAAAGATCTGGAATCAAGGTCTTTCTGCCGGAACTGACTTTATTACTCAGCAAAGAAATTAGGCCTTCTAGTTGTGCCTATTCCATAGACCATTTCCTATGATGATGTTTCGAGATACTCCAAAGAATATAGTAATATAAACTAATGTAAGCATAACAAAGGCAAAGTATTTAAATAAATACATATACAGGCCAACAGGTGCTAAGGACATATAACCCCTGCCTATTCAGGACCTATTTCTCTCTACTTTCCAGGTATTCCAGGTAATATATATATATACATATATATATATATATAAATTTTTTTTTTTTTTTTTTGGCAGTTTTTGGCCAGGACTGGGTTTTGAACCTACCACCTCTGGTATAGGGGGCCAGCGCCGTACTCTTTTGAGCCACAGGTACTGCCCACGATGTAATATTTTTTTCCATGGATTTTATTCTTTTCAGTAATTGATTCCTTTATATATACATTAGCTCCTCCACAGTTGATCACTTCCCTACCACATGGATGTATCAATGCAGTAGGCCTAGTTCCCTATGTTGACTACCTTCTCATGTTGACCAGTCCCTTGGCTTAGTCAACTTGTTGAGGTTCTACTATACGTTTTTTCCTTTCTTCTTAATGAAGGGAGTCATATCTAAAGTAATTGATTCTTATTTTGATTCCTATGGGACAAAGCTTGACAATATAAGGCAAGGAAGTTGTCATAAGCTGACAGCTTGTTTGTGTTTGTATATTACATGTGATTTTAAATAATCTTGGCCCAGACTCTTTCTCATTAGTCCTGATATTGAGAACCTTCAGTGACTTCACTTTATTTTTAGTGTATTTAGCAGATTTTTCCCACATACTTGTTTGCAGCAAATGCAGTGACAGCTGCCATGATGCCAGTTTTGAGTATCTTCCCTCCAAATGCCCCCCCAACACGTCTCACATGACACATGACCTTGTTGGCTGGGAGCTTCAAGGCTGAGGCAACCATGTCCTGTGAGCAACAACAATTCTGATTAATTTGACAGTTGTGACTACCACTGTCACACCTATGACCTGAACAAAAAGAAACTGGATGGTTATGCTAAATAATGGGACAATGGGACAATGTCCAACCTTGGCATGCATCCCCAACTGCTCTCAGTAACATTTGGCTAGAAAGATGTTGCCAAAACTATTATTATTAATTATATCTTTGTTACCAGTGGATCCTTCAATACCTATTAGATTTTATATTTTCCCCATGAACCACACCCAAAGTATCCTTTTTTCACACTAGGGACATGTTTCCTAGGGCAGTGAGATTTCGTGGGCTTCAACATCTCTCCCAGCTTGGGTCTTTTCCTGCATCCTACTGTCTCCCCAGAGAAAGAGCACATTTCACCTCCCATTTTGATTACTGCTAAAGGTGATCACTTGGTCTTCCATGGATGCAGATCTTACTCTTTCCTCCCATCAAAATGTTAGAGGTCACTTAGTCTCAATAACCAATTTTTATAGACAGGGAGTGTGAGATAGATTAAGGGAGGGGCCCAACATCACATAGGGAGTCTTGCAAATAAAAGGCCCCTACTTTAATAATACTCTTTTAAAAGCTTTGAATTAATACCCAAATCAATATGTCTATTAGTACATTTTTATCTCTAATTGCTCTTTGTTTGTTTGTTTGTTTTCTGGAGACAGAGTCTCACTCTGTTGTCCAGGCTAGAGTACAGTTGCATCATCTTAGATCACTGAAACCTCAAACTACTAGGATCAAGCAGTCCTCCTGCCTTGGCCTCCCAGGTAGCTACAGGCATACACCACCATGCTTAGCCAATTTTTCTACTTCTTGTAGAGATAGAGTCTTATTGTTGCTCAGGCTGGTCTTGAACTCCTGAGCTCAAGGGATTCTCTGGTTGTGGCTTCCCAGAGTGCTAGGATTACAGGAATGACCCACTGTGCCCGGCCAACTCTTGATATAATTCTGCTGGCAGAAACCATTTAGCTATGTCTCCTCTACAGTGCCCTCATGTTACCTGTATGTATTTGGGAAACTGTGTGGACACATAGACATCCATTTCTCGGTCCTCTCCTTTGGGAACAGCAAGCATGCTTTGGGTTTCCATATAAAAATGTTCTTGACCTCCCACGTGTATTTCACCTGTTAAAGGAAGATACATGAAGGTTGAGGAAGCAACCTGAAAGTACAGGTAGTGTCCCCAGCTGTTGTCTTACTGTGCAGAGGTTCCACTGAGAATGCCTCTGCTGGGCCAGCATGTGGTATAGTGAAGGGTAACAAACAGCAGTGTTTTGCTTTTAGTATAATTATAGATTTGAAGTAGGGTTCTGTAGGGGAATTGGTTGTGGTAGCAAATATGCTAGGCCACAGAGCCCTAGGGAAATGTGTGCCATTTTCTAGAGTCAAAATACTGTGGCAAGGAGACTTCAACTCTAGGACAAGATGACGTAGATGTACTTCTCCCTGTTCTTCCTGTTATATACAGCTAACTGTCCCGAATATTATACATAAAATAGGCAGAAGAAGACTATGAAAGGGAAAGAGAGGAAGGCAGCCCAGCTAAAGACTTCAGGACCCAAGGGAAGATGCACAGTGAGTTCAGGGGGGTTTTTTAGTTGTTGTCATCATTTGCCTCAGAGATCCCAGACTTAGTTCTGGAAAAGCCAGCAATCTAAAAACACTGACAGGCAAAGGCAAAAAAAAAAAAAAAAAATTTACTCTCTCTAACCAAAAGACTAGAAAAGGGGAGGCCTAGGAAGACAAAACGTTTTTAGACAATAAACACTCTACTCCAGATTAACACCACACACACACAAAATAGACTGGAGAGAAAAGCCTCAGGAACCTGTGTGCCTATAATAAAAGATCTAACATCTGTGTCATTGGAAGTCAAGGATTTGAAAAAATTTTGGCTAAAAGTTCCCCAAACTTGGCAAAAACCACGAACCTACAGATTCAAGAAACTGTGTGATCCAATAGGAAAAATCCAAAGAAATACCTGCCAAGAGACATCACAGTCAAACTTGAGAGAAGACAAGGACACTATTGTGAAGGCAGCAAGAAAGAAACACGACTTCATCCACAGGGCAGCAGATTGCGCCATCAGGGAACATGGAGGCCAGAGAAAGCAGCTGGAAATATTTTAGTGCTACAAGACCTGTCAACTCAGAATTCTACATCCAGTGAAAATATCCTCCAAGAACAAAAAAGACATCAAGACATTCTCAAATGAAGGAAAACTAACAGAGTTTGTTTTCAACAGACCTACTCTAAAATAATGGCTAAGGGAAATTACTGAAACAGAAAATGATTGGGGAAAAAAAAGGAATCTTGAAACATAAGGAAGAACAACAGAATGAATAAAAATAGAGGTAAAGACTTTCCTTCTTTTGAGTTTTCTAAATTGTGTTTGAAGGAAAATTACAACATTGCTTCATGAGGTTCTCCATATATGTAGAAAAAATCATGTAGGACGATTATCAATGATGTTATACATAAGGGAGAATGAAGGGACAAAAACGGAGGTAAGGTTTCTAGACTTTATTTGAACTGATAAAATGTTGATAACAATGGGATTTTTTTAAACAATGTTATTATATATAATGTGCCATCTTGAGCACCACTAGAAAAATCTATTCTAGGAGATATACAAAAAAATACTCTCAATAAATCAAAATGAAATTCCGAAAATGTTCAAGCAACCCACGGGAAGGCAGGGGTGGGCAGGATGAAAAGAAGAGGGAACAAACAGAATACGATTATCGTCAAATGTGTTAGGTGGAAGGCAGAACTTTCATAACTTAAAATTACACCCAATAATAGTGATTTGCAAATTGTTTGAAGGAGATTTCCAAGGAAATATTTGGGATTGGAGTCTAGATTTTCCTCTCTTATCCAAAATCTGAGTAAAGAAAGACCACAGAAGAACGAAACAACTCTGTGTCACTTATAAACTATACACACCCATTAAATTTCAACAGCTCAGATCTTAACTTCAATTTAAGCTTTTATCAAAATATGAAAACCCACATTATTGTCACTAGGCTCAAATTCATGGCTTCTGTATTACCAATTCTGCCTATCCAATCGGAATTTATTTTGTTAAGTGTTCACTGTATTTAAAGTACACAGAGCTGAAAAAATATTAGAGTTGTTCGTATTTATACCTGCAAAGCGGGCAAAGGTCTGGAGCCCTGTATGTTGTACTGCCCACTCCTTCAGCCTCCCCTCCACCCCCTCCGTGGTGTCCGCTCTTCACCCCAAGTGTTGCTCTCACTCTCTATGCTGGAAACCAATTTGATCAACTAATCCATGAGAAAAAATGCTATCCCACTGTGAGTTTAGGAGTGATTCCTTCAGGCATATTTACATTTTAATAAGAGGCCCTGAAAGCCCCAAAGCTACTAAGATATGACAGTGTCTATCTGTACCATGCCTAACGGGACAGGTTGTGGGAAAAATAATCTCAATTTCAGGGCTTCCCAGGTATCTGACAAATCCTACTAAAGAGATCGTCATCTGTGCTCTGCAGGGTAAAGCCAGCTAACAGAATTTCAAAGAGATAAATGAGAAGCAGGATAATGTAGAGGAAAGAATACCAATTTCAGAGTTGGGAAACTGAGATGCGATTCTGGTCACTCACTTAGCCTTTCTAGCCGCAGCTGGCTCATTTATAAATGGGGATCTTTAATGCCCTGCCCTGCTATGACACCAGGATTAGGGCTGAAACAGATCTTCACAGTGGGTAAAAAAACAACAATTACATCATTCCCTCTGAGAACACATTTAAGACTTGATGTAAAGCTTCAAATATTTTATCTTCAATTTTTTTTTCTTTAAACACCTGTTTTCTTAAAAGGGGCAGATAAAGTGTCATTATGATAATGCTATGGGTATTACTTCCTGTTACCTTTCATTGAAATAAGTAGTCAAAAATTCTTAGTCCACATGACAATCGAAAGAAAAAAAGAGACTCAAACCACTGAGTCCAGAAGATGAAAACTAAAAGCTTTTAAGGATTTCTGTATCATTTTTATATTTATCAACAGGGTATGGGATAATAACAAGTTAAAAAGTTAAAATTTTTAAGTAAGAGACAGACTGAAAAGATCACCCAATTGAATTAAATAATGAAATAAGATGCAAGGAAAAATAGAATAAGGTGTCTTTCCTACAGCTTCCAGGAGACACGACTCAGTCAGCCCCTCGGCAGCTTCAGGTTTAACACACCTATGGAGCTAAGAGACGAAATGGGTTTGAATTCAAGTATCTGAGCTCAGTGATTCCATGTTACCCAGCTCTGGCTCTGTACCCAGGATGGTATGTGTGTATTACAACTCTTCCTGAGCTTGCGATCAGGGTTGGAGAGAGAAAGTAAGGAGATGGGAATTTCTAATAGGCGCTAAGGACCACGATCCTAGAAATTCATGTAAAGAGAAGACAATGCCAACAGTCTTTGCTCTGAGATGTGGCAGAGACCACCCGTGCCGACTCAGCAGAGACCTTGGGAGGCAGGCGTTGAGGACAGTTTTCACAGCATGGACAGCAGCAGAGCGCAGTTAAAAAAAGCATGGTTTACTAAAGCCCTGTGACCATTTATTTTCCTTGGCTATAAAGCGCATTTTTGAGACAAGTGGAAACATTTAAATAAGATCTGTAGGTTAAGTAATAGTATTGTGTTGGTGTTAATGTTCAGATTTTGATAACTGTGTTTATGTGAGATCATGTCCTTGTTCTTCAGAAACAACCACCAATTATTTTAGGAGTAAAGAGACGTTATTTTTGCAACTGAACTCTTAAATAGTTCAGAAAAAATATGTGGATCTCTCTCTCCCCCAACACACACACACACTCTAAGCACACATATAAATGTATGTATTCTTCCAACACAAACAGAATGGCAAAGCAAGTGTAGGAAAATCTTATGCTTTTCCCCATCAGATGGGGAAATATGATGAAGGATGACTGGGAGTTTCTTTAATGTTTCTGCAAATCTCATGTAAGTTCAAAATTAGTTCAAAGTAAAAAGTTATCAAATTTTACTAGAAAATTATAATTAAGTATTTTCTGAGAGGGACATTTAATTTTAATTCTATACATACATAAAGGAAAGATATCTGAGAAAGGAAGAGGGAAGGAGAATGGAGGAAGCAAAGAAGGGAAAAGGAACGCAGAGAAGGAATAGCAGGGAGGGAGACAGAACCAGAGACAGAAAGGAGGAAAGAGAAAAAGTCATAGGATTTGGAAATCCTAAAAAGGCTATCAATTCAACAACCAACTCTGTCACTTAGTAGCTGTTGTGTGACCTTGGTCACACTCCAGCATCACTCTGAGCCTCAGCTTCCCAACCCTAAGACTAGAATAATAAAACCCTCTTGCAGGGTGGTTGAGAACAAGAGAGGAGATGAATGGTCAGTCGGCTGGCAAGGGCAAGGTCTCGTTGCCCACACTGCCTCCCTGCTGCTTCTTCACCCCCACCAGAGAGAGAGGGAAACGCATTTGTGAATGAGGCGTCTATTTCCAAGAAGGCAGAAGGCAAAGGGCTGTTGACTTGGACATGCTGAGGAGGCTTCCAGGGTTGCTTCCCTCCCACCATCTTTTTACCTTCAAGAATTTGATCAACCACTTTAAATGCTTCATCAACATTTCCATATTCCAGTTTCCTTTCTGGCTCGAAGAAAGAGTTGTGATGTATAGCTTCCTAGGAAGAGAATGGAAAAGAGAGGAAGCCTGGGCCGGAGGTCCAGCCCTTGGGAGGCAGCCAGCCAGACCCCAAGGCAGATCATCCGTCCCAGCTCTGGAATCTCATGAAGGTCCACGACGACCCTGTGAGCTGAGCTAAGAATCCGGCTTAGAGAGACTCCCCAAGGAGCAAAGGGAAATGTGCTCAGGGAGGGAGTCCTGAGAAAATGAGTATGCTCAGGAAAGACCTGGTGCTAGAATGGTGCTAATATTTTCCAGACAGATTATTCTCTTCACTTGGCAACCCATTTTATGCACCTAAGGCCTCATAGCACAGGGGCTCAGCGTTGTGTTCATTTTCTCCGTTTGCTGCTGTTTGTGGGACTGTTACTTCACCTCTCATAGCCTCATCTGTGAAATGGAAGTAACAGCTGTGCACACAGCTGCACTAGGGTTGTGGGGAAGATGAAACAAGACATGTGAAGACCTTCCATGGTGCATAGTAAGCACTCAGGGGTTGGGCCCACTGTGGCTCTGCTGCCGGCCCCACACCCCTCCTTTGGGGAGGATGAGCACTTACACAGTGGCTACAGGCATGTGACTACTCTAATGTAGGTTGCTTTTCTTTCCTACCCCATGGAATTTATCTTGCTATAATCCATGTGTCCTCTGTCAGATGTGACATGCCAGCTCTTACCAGCGTTATCTACATGTCTCATTGTTCACTGATGAAATTCTAGACTGCTGACAATTGGAGATTCTCCAAACTCCGGTTCCCGCTGGCCACCAGTAGGCATCTAGACCTATCAAACACGCTTAGAGGGATGCACTACTGTGATCCTGCCGCTCCTGCTTCCTCCCTCTGAAAACTGGGTTGGCTGGTTCTTACTGCCTGAGGCCCAGGTTCTTTGATAGAGTGTTTGTTGACTGCTTCTGTTACTGACTAGCTGTGTGAACTTGGGTGGCTCTGTCTTGTTGTTTCCCATCAGAATGGGGATGACAAGACTGCTGTGAGTATTCAGTGAGTTAATACATGAAACTGGCAGCCACACAGTGAGCTCAGGGGAGGGTCTAGCCCTGGGCATGCTGTTGATGTTGATAATGATTAAGGAGGGATTCTGCTGGGGAAACTATTTTTTTCACCATGTTCATCAGCCTTCTCAAGGTGGATTCAAGAAATCTGATGCCAATATATAATCAATTACAAGCCCACATGAATGATCAAACACATATATAGTCTAGCAAGGGGGAGTGGAAAGGGGAGAGCGATTGGTGGAAGGAGGGAGGGCAATTGGCAGAATCTCAGCTAACGTGCACAATGTGAGGGTGTTGAGCGCACACCCTGGGTGAAGGGCCCAACCATAACTTGAACTTTACCTTGGAAGTGAGAACAATGTAACCTAAAAATCAGTGCTCTTATATTAATTTGAAAAAAAAAAAGATTAAAAAAAAGAAGTTTGATAGAATTTCTCCACTGAAACTACTAAAAAAATCTAAAAAGTATAAGCCCACCAGGTTAAACCTTGGAGGCAGTGACAGAGATATATGTGTTCTAATTCTATTTTGATTGGCAACACACTTCTTACTAGAATAAATTCATATTCTTTTCTTATTAATCTAAAGCTCAGATACTCTAGTTTGGAAAAAAGAAGCCATATCTTGTAAATCCTACTTTTAAAAGTTTAATCATTTTCAACTTCACTTGCTGCTTGCTCTTTGAGTAACTTTGAGCCAATTTCCTGAATTTTCTAGGTCAGTGATAAAAGAACTGCACTGTGTCGGGAGACAGGCAGATTCTCCTGCTATAAACTTTGACTAAATACACTCTTATCCAGTTCGTGGACCTTGGGGTGCTTAGATCTCCGATAAAACACGTGGTAACTCTTTCCCACCATGCCAAAGTTTGGTATTTGATGCTGGCAGTCCCTGGCAGTCCATTAAGGATCAGCTGGTTGGAGCTCAGGAGGGCAAGGAGGGTGGCGTCCACTCAGTCAGTGGGACTTTCATTCAGCTGGAAGGTTAGAGGAGGAAAAGGTGGAAATTTAGTCCTTGATATTGGGCAAAGTATTACAAGCCAAATTTTGATGAACCATTATATAAATAATTTCTTACTAAGAAGCAATTCTAACCCTACAGCAACATTTTGGAGAAGAACTGTATAAAGTGAGCAAGAGCGGCAGGCAACGTGTGAATGAAAAGGGCCGAGACGGGAACAGAACGTCTGAATTGGGACCTGGCAGGAAAACTTGGGAGGAATAATCACACTTGGACCACAACTAAGCTGCTGTATTTTTGTTTTCTTGACATGAATTTATTTTAATTTTAAAACACTAATGAAAGTTTCCAGAAACAAACTCCCTATTCCCAGGCACAGAGCAGCGTGTCAGGAAACACCTTCAAGGCCAAGTTCTCCTGGAGATGCTAATCTTGCCCAAGTCATCTCCTCTTTTTTCTGCCCCAGGCCAGGCTTATCACCTGAAGAACCAGTCTTCACTCAGTGCTGAAGCTAATTCTGCTCTCTCAGAGTGAGGGAGTCTGTCTGCAGGGAGCCTAGTCCTGCTGTTTCCCCAACTTGTATAATCTTTCATTACTCAGAGAATAGTAAGAACCAGTGGAGGGTATGCAGAACACCCTATCATTTCACAGAGATGCCTTGTAGCCTTTACACAATCCTAGCTCCTTTCTAAAAATCAAGATAGAAAATGCAATTCTCCAATTTAAGTTGCCAAAATACCTGTAGGCATCACATGATCTATCTCACAGACTCACTTAAGTTATGCATTAAAAAAAATCTAAAAATAGTTTCTCTGGTATCTATTTCATAGAACAGCTTATTGGTCCTTGCTTTGCACCTGTGAGAACCTGGGTGAAGCTGACCACAGAGGCACGGGGTGGATCCACTGCTTGGCCACTGCTGGCTGCCCACCTAGCATTCCCTTCGCTTTCTCCTTCCACACAGTGCTCAGATTCCCGTTTAGGGCTCCTCGACTCCCCTTTATGGCCCATGAGCATCAGAGAAATACACTCAGTAGTGACCAACAGCCCCTCCATTTCTCTTGCCAGTCATTAACTCAAAGTTGGACACATGACCTAAGTGGCTTAATCTAGGCTGGGTCCCAGGACCTGTGCTTGAAATGCTGTTGTGATGGAGGGCAGGTGTCCTCGTGCCCATTGGACATGAACAAGGGGGCCCAGGCTGCCCAGGCTGCCCAGGCCGCCCTCTCGCCTGTGGGGACAAAGTCTACACTGTGGGTGCCAGAGGGAAACCAGGTCCTTGGGGAACTGCATACAATGATGTCATTTGGGGACAGTAAAGTACCTGTGTTTTGGAAGCCACTGTTTTCCTATTACAGTAGCCAAAAGTACGTTAAGTGATAATGCCGCTGATGTCTGGTCCTCTGGCCCCAGAACTGCCCCCACCATCGAGCTCATTACCTCAATTGTGAGGATCAGCGGCTCCAAGTCTTGGTAGACAATCTTCACTTGCTTGGCAGCGCGTTTGGCCTGCACCTCAGACTCTGCGATCACGGCACAGACAAGCTGACCCACACAAGACACCTACACACAGAAAGACCTTTGTTGTCAAGGAAGGCACCAGGTCCTCTCTTTTGCTCATTTTCCTCCTCCCTGCTAGCACAGGGCTAGATACATACAGATGTGGCCCCTTCACATCTGTCCATGCCTATAACCACACTGGGCCTGCTGGCGCCAGGCACTAGGGGACATTGAGAGCCTTGTGCTGTATCATTGGCAGTGAAAGTTGCTGGGGGGCAGGAGGGAAATTGTCTTGAGGACAGTGGACTCAGGCTACAGGCCAAGCCAATGGGACTTCTGGAGGGCCTGCTGGCCTAGGAAAACTGTCCCATGGCCTATGGCTGCCTCACCATAGCCATAGTTTCATTGTTGTTTTATAGTTTTCATTGTTGTTTGGCAGGTCCAGGCTGGATTCAAACCCACCAGCTCTGGTATATATGGCCGGTGCCTTAGCCACTTGAGCTACAGGTGCCGAGCCTTAAAGTAGATTTTTTAAATGTGTGATTAAATTTGAACTGTGAATCACGGTGTTAGGTGAGAGATAGAAGTCAACAGGCAACTGTTTTACCTTTCTGAGGCTGGAGTCCCCTCTCCCCACACTGAACCTTCTTCCCGGATCCCCACGTGAACTCCGTAGACCAGCTACCCCACCAGCAGGTGAATGATGTGGGCTGCCAGCCCCCAGAAAAAGGGATGCTCTGTGCTTGGTTGTTTCTTGGCTAAATGAGTTTCACATCTCTTCATGAAGAGCCAGTGTGTGGGCAGAGACTTGTGTTGTGTTATCACAGAGGGGTTTTCCCCTTCCCAGGTCACCCCCTTTCTCCAGTTGAGAACAGCTGTGACTTCCTAATCCTACCTATTGATACAAACAGAAGCTGCCTCTTGACAATTAATGACCAACTACACGGTAGAGGGTGGGGGAAGAGGAGCGCCGAGAGCGAGAGACGGTGGGAGGGCCGTGGGGGGGGGCTCAGTGTGTGACACCGTTTGGGGGCAATACACAATTATAAGAGGGACTATACCTAACAAATGCAATCAGTGTAACCTGGTGTTTTGTACCCTCAATGAATCCCCAACAATTAAAAAAAAAAATCTACTTTAAGTTATTAGGTCTTTTCCACAATGGGCATGTAATAGTTTTATCATGAGAAAAAAAATTGGTATTAAAAACATTAAGCCTAGAACAACAAAAGCCACAACCAATGTGGCGGGGCAGTGGGAAGAGAAATGAAATCAGAATAGCAACATGTTGACAGTTTTTGCAGCTGGGTGATAGATCTGTGGGGTTCATTGTACTATTAGTCTTTATTTTTGTGTATGTTTACAATGAAAGAAAATTTTAAGGCATAAGGTGAATTTTAAGTGAATGTTTAAAAGGAATTAAACCTGCAAAGGCCATGATTGCCGTTGGTGCTGTTTGGTGCTGTCTATGGAGCTGTTATTTGCTCTCTGCAGACACTTGGTTTTCTCCTGTGACAGGCACAGAGACGTGGTCCCTGAGATGCTCATAATCTACATAAGTGTACCTCAGAAGGTAGGTAATATTGCGCAGCTGGGACCAGTTTTACTTATTTAGTTAACATTTATGCTAAGGTCATAATTCTCATTGTCTCTGCCAGTGCTGCACAGCCCTGCCTTGGGGGAGTTTCAATCCTGAGTTCAAACTTTCCATCCTCAAGCTTTCTTTTTTATTGACTATATCTGCTAGGGAGAACCAGAGGCTGGGACTGTTTGAAATAACGAAGCTCTTTTCGGTAAATACTGAACTAAGATGAGTTTGGCAGAAAACCTGATGACTGCTGTGCTTTCTGCATTTTCTGGTAGCTTGAGATACAGTAGCCAATGTTTTAATCATTTTCAATATTAAAATGGCAACAACATTATCACTGTGCCTCTCCTCATTTGCCCTGGTGCACGGGAGGCAGTCTGTGGAATACATAGAGGAATCAGACACAGGCGCTCACGCAAGGAACTACTCTAGGTGGGGAAATATGTAAGACACAGAATAAAAGAGCTTAGCATAAGAAGAGAAGTACAGAAAAGTTCACTTTGTTTTCTTCTCCAGGCTCTAAGCTGCACAAGGGCAGGGGCCACACTTATACAGCCATGGTGACCAGACATAATAGATGCTCACTTAAAACAGGCCCCGAATATATGGCAGTATGAATGAATGAGCCAGAATAAGTTCAGAGAGGGAAAGAAAACTTCTGGTTTAAAGAATGAGAAAAGGCTTGAAGGTGGATATACCACTTGAACTCAGGCTTCAGCTTGGTACATACTGGACTGTGGCAATAGCAAGAGATTCTCAGGGAAGGGGTCTGCAAAGAAAAACTATCACAAATCTCTTTTTGTTTATTCTTTCTTACATGTTAGCAGCATACTACATTGTCACCAGAAAATATAAAACACTAAAGTGTGTGCATGTGTGTGTCTGTGTGCATTTGTGTACACACAGCAGAGCATCTGTAAGTTGACTACCCAAGGGGCTGTAACAAACTGGTCAATATATGGAGCTGGTCAACACAGAGAACTAGGCCTCTGTACTGATATGTACGTGTGGTGCATGTCTGGTCTATGAAAATTAGGTCAACTTAATGAGGTGGTCAATGTAGGATAGTGGCCAACTATGGAGGTTCTACTGTATATATATAGTGTGTGTGTGTATGTATATATGTATATATATACATACATATGTGTATATGTATATCTCTCTATATATTCTTGCTCTGTCACCCAGGCTGGAGTTTATGGCCCCATGATAACTCACTATAATCTCAAACTCCTCAAACTCCTGGGCTCAAGCAACCCTTCTGTCTCAGACTCCTGAGTAGCTAGGACTATAGGTATGTACCACCCATGCTAATTTTTTTTTTTTTTAGAGACCCTGTCTTTGATCTTAAGTGATACTCCTGCTTTAATCTCCCAAAGTGCTAGGATTACAGGCTTGAGCCACCATACGTGGCCTAAAATATCTTATATAACTAGTCAACTCCTCTATTTATATGGACAATAAATATATTTTAATATATTCAATATTAGAACATAGAGTTTTATAATAAGCATTCAAAGAATACAGGAATCTTTTATTATACAACTGACTTTTAAGAAAATATAAAGCAACTTGGCACCTGTAGTACAATGGTTACGGCACCAGCCACATGCACCAGGGCTGGCAGGTTTGAACCTGGCCTCGGCCTGCTAAATGACAATGACAAGTGAAATAAAAAAATAGTCAGGCATTGTGGTGGGCACCTGTAGTCCTAGCTACTTGGGAGGCTGAGGCAAGAGAATCGCTCAAGCCCAAGAGTTTGAGGTTGTTGTGAGCTGTGATGTCATAGTACCCTACTGAGGGCGACATAGTGAGATTCTGTTTCAAAAAAAAGAAAATATAAAGCACAATTAGCTAAAGAAGTTGTTTTTCAAACAGAAAGCAAAGATGCAGTACCTTATCTGTTGCCAGAAAGGTCTCAGATTCAGAGAAGAAGCAAGATTTTATGCAACCAAGATGTTCCTCCGTTAAGATGTCCACCACGCCTGGCAGGTTGAAAGCTTCTGATAGGTCAATGGACCTAGGTGATAAACACAGCAGAGCCCCTTAGAGCAGCCAGACAATTGTAAAACACAGGTAATTAGAGAGTAAGATATGAGAGAGGTAAGACATGATAAATAGTTGCTTCTGCAATTCTCATTACAACTGGGAGAACATTTCTGGGATAAGGAAGTTATTTCAGGAATGGAAAAAGTGTAGTTAATTCTAAATTTCCATCCCATTTCATCTCTGATCGGCAATGGATATTGCCAACAACTCATTTACCTCCTTCATCCCATTGTTTGTCACTCATGTGACTTAGATGAGAAGCAACCGCTTATGCCTATCAGGTAAATTCACCACTTACACAATCTTAGCATGAGCTCTTGAACTAGTTACAAAAGTCACGAAAAGTTCCTGGTCCATGGCAGGCATGTCGTCGCAGTAAATGGCTTCTCCCGTGGCATGCTTCATACCAGACAGGTGCATGATGGGGTGGCCAATTGGATCCTGAGGAAGCTGTTTTCGGTCTACATTCTGTTTGACAAAAAACCAAAGTATACTTTCTATAGTTGTATAGAGAAAGTGGAAATAATCATGTTATGAACATCTCCCCAAAGAGGGTAGCCACATAATTTACACCCAACCCAGAATACTTTTTTTTGGGGGGGTGGGAGACAGAGTCTTGCTTGATTACCCTCGATAGAGCGCCACGGCGTCTTAGCTTACAGCAACTTCAAACTCTTGGGTTCAAGTAATCCTCTTGCCTCAGCCTCCCAAGTAGCTGGGACTACAGGCACCCACCACAGTGCCTGGTTAGAGATGGGGGTCTTGCTCTGGCTCAGGCTGGTCTTGAACCTGTGAGCTCAGGCAACCCACCCACCTTAGCCTCCCAACTGCTGTGATTACAGATATGAGCCACTGTGCCAGGCCCCAGAACACTTTTGAGAATGAAAGCAGTCACTACAAATAGTAACCCCAGGACAATAAGCCTATTAAGTCATTCAACAGGCAAAGTGTTATGTAGAGTCATGATGTTGTCTTCGTTTTCTTTCACTTTTTTTGAACATAGACTCCAAAAATTTCTAGTGGAAATTCCCTTTGTGTAAGTGACTTTAAATCATTCTTCCTAAACAACATAAATGCATGTCCTCTTGCTAATGCTCATAGATTTCTTAAAAAATTTTAATCCAAATTACTTTATGTTTTATAGAGGCATGGTACATATTTTATAGAAGAGCATGATGATACTGTGACTAGGTTTATAGAAAATATTGAGAGTGTGACTTTCAACCAGAATGGCCTTTTTACCACTATTTTGAGTAAGGAGGTCTAAGAAATAGATAATCCTAAAAAAAAAAAAAAAAAAAGGAAAAAAGCAATAAACAATCCTGGTAGAGAATAAAGCCAAGAGACCTGCAATTTGAGTAGTGATTCATTACTGTTACTCTTTCGTAGAGACCCATAGAGATATAAATACCTTAAATGTGCTTCATTAACCAAAGTGGAGATTATCCAACATAAAGTCTGCCCTGATACTTAGAATATGAGAGCAGTTGGTTTTCCTAGTTGGATGGGTATTATAAGAATTGGAGGAAGAAAGAAGGATAGTAAGATAAAAGACATGACTAAAGCCAAGCTCAGAGCCCCAGGAAAAGGCTGTTTCTGAGCTAAGCCCTGTGGCAATCCCACCCTTGAGTCTTGCATCAGCACTGAATTTGGTGCTGGGCTGAGGTCAGACTCCTAGAGGTTTCCTCTAGAAGACTAGGGGGTAAGGGACATACATTCAGGTTGGCCAGTGTGAGATCTGGCAAAAGCTATTGAAGCTTCCCCCCTCTACCCCAACTGCTCCCTCCTACTGCAGTTCTCAGGACCACCTGGAGCCCTGGATCAGGGAGGGGTCTTCCTTTGAGATAAGCTTCACAGTGCCAGGCTACACATCGTATAGCAGACGAGAGGGAAGGTAAGACGTGTCGCCAACAGAACACATCTTGGGTAAAACCCTTTATTAGTAGAAAAAAGAAGCTGACCATGTCATCTAAGGCATCTGAAGGGATAAAAAGCTAAATACTTTTTGTATTGGATTACCAGAACGTGCAGTTTGACAAGGTCTATTCAGTACCTACTGACAATCCGTGAGATATTTGAATCCTACCTACCACTTCCCTCGAGTTAGCCCCAGTCTGATGGAAGTGCTCCAAAGCTCTCACGCTAGATGTGCAATCCGAGGAGAGCTGTCTGGAGTTCCCTCAATCACTGAGCACACTGTCTTTCCAGGAAGATGTTTTGCTTTCTCTTCCTTTCTAAAGATTTGGCTGTAACTTGGGGAGTTTTGCTCAGGGGGCTGTGAAACATGCAGTTCTCCAGTGCCCTCACTGCTCACAGAACTCAGGAAGTGAAGTCCTCACTCATTGCCAACCTGCTGTAGGGTCTCACCTGATGGACACACAGTGAGGGCGTAGAGCACATGCCTAGGATGAGGGGCTCAACTGCCTCAATTCCAACTTGAACTTTACCTTAGAAACACAAACAATATAACCTGATCATTGGTACCCTCATGTAATCTGAATTAAAAATACATACATGAGTTAAAAAAAAAAAAAAAAACCCTGGGTGGAGAAAGACCAGAGGTTCTCCGAGAAGGTAGCAGGCCAGGCATATTATGAGAGAAGGGCAGAATGGCACATGTAACTTGAGAACAAGTTCAGGATCATCATTGATTATTTAGAAAATGAAAAAAACAGCCCATTGTTTTTGTAATGTGATTGACAATAAATAAAATTTCAACTAAATTTTGACTGACAATTATATGCAGAAAGGAGAATGATTTCTTTTCTTTTCTTTCTTTTTTTTTTTTAGAGACAGAGTCTTACTTTGTCACCCTTGGTAGAGTGTCCTCGCATCACAGCTCATAGCAACCTCCAGCTCTTGGGCTTAGGCGATTCTCTTGCCTCAGTCTCCAGAATAGCTGGGACTATAGGCACCTGCCATGACACCTGGCTATTTTTTTGTTGCAGTTTGGCCGGTGCTGGGTTTGAACACACCACCCTTGGTATAGGGGGCTGGTGCCCTACTCCCTGAGCCACAGGCGCTGCCTAGGAGAATGACTTTTACAATTGACTTGGTATAAAACCTGTGAAGGTGCCTTTAATCCTATTTTATGTAGAACTTACTGTTTTATAGTAAAATAAATACTGATTTTTATAGGCATCTACTGTTTTAATATCCATATTAGTTTTACTTTAACATCAGCTTTAATTTTGTACACAGAAAAAAATGAGTATTGGTGAAGTTTTTCTTCCTTTCCCCTTTCCGGTGGTTATTGAGTCATCTTGACTTTCTAAGATTGAAAGCAGAAGATTATCAAGAAAAATAATTTAGAACCTGGCCCAGACCCCATTAAGTAAAGGTAGATATTAGGCCACAAATGTAGGGGAATGCGGAAAATGAAAGAAAAGTTTACTGAGTGGGGTTCAGGCACAAGCAGGGATTTGAGGCTGCCTGACACCTGAGTTCCACCAACATAGCTCACTGCCCTGTCCTCACGGCCACATGTTCCCTGTAGTTCTCTTCCCCATTTTCTTTAAGAAGCTAAAATGGTAATGAAAAGGAAAAAAATAATGGTGAGTGTTTTACCAAGTATGATTTTCCCTGTGCTGCAGGTGGTAGGACTGACTTCCTCTGTAAAGTATCCCCAAAAGTGCTGAGCTATGATACTGTTTGGGCTCTCAATTTGAATCACACTTGGGCAAAAATTCACTTCTTTTTAAAAACCTACGAGGTTTTTTTTTTTCATCCTGGAAAACAAAATTCCAGGTAATTCATAAGCTCAGATGCTAAGGAAACCCATTCATAGGTATCTGTGAAGGCTCTGGAGTTGGAGCTCACATAACCCTTTTTACTGTAACTAATCACATTTTAAAAATCTTTTAAAACCTTGCTGTGTGATGCCTGCCAGAAGATTGAAGAAAAATTCCAAAATATATCTTTGTCTATAGTCAAATATGAAATTGATTATTTTAGCGAAGGTTATAATGCTTACTATTATTACTTTTATTTTTTGCAGTCAGTGGTGCTGAAATCTACTGGTGAAAGTGGCTACACTCATCTCCTCAATTGGTGATTTCTTGAAGCTGTGTCAAAATACTTTCAAAGAAAATGAACCGATTTAGGGGAAAAATGTTCATGGCAAATGTTAATGTTGATTTAGCAACGTGGATATTTGCACGTGTGTGTGAAAAACCAACTCCTACGTGTGGAAGATATACTACATCCAAAACTTTGTCTTGCAATCAGCAATAAACTCCTGTTCAAGGTCAACCACTACATGAATGTTTTCTTTGTTAATCTGAATGTCTATTAATTTGTTAGGTTGCGGTTTTTTTCTGAAGGTTATACCACTGTCAAGGTGATGTTATAGTATATACAAGCTGAAGATTTCAGCTGACATATTTTATAGAACACCAGGAAAAGGGCAGCTGTTTTTAGTTTTCAAAATCATCCCTTCCAATGGAGTTCAGCATATCTGAATTTTTAAACATATTGAACCTAAAATCCCCAAATCCCAAACATACTGTAAGGTTTTATAACTAAATCCAACAATGGATTCAATGAACTGACGGTTTTAAAAGACTCTTCATGTTGTTGACTTAATAACACCCTCAAGGTCAAGTTTCTTGATGATAATTTCAAGGAACAACAACCAAACTTATCCAGTTTACCAAAAGAATGACTTTGGGCAATATTTTAATGATGTTGTGGTAGAAAATTCCATTTAATGTTATAGTTATGAGGAATATTGTTCTCTCCAATAGTCAGTTTTCATTACCAGAGTTTACAAGTAACGCTTCAAACTTTTGTTTGATTCAAATCTAAAATGTAACTCACAGAAAAACCACTTGGAGAATAGGCGTAGGCAGAATTTTCCACACTCAAACAACAAACAAATAGTTCTTTTAAAAAACATTATTCCATTTTTATCAACCTCCAGGGGCTGTATCTTCTGCTCCTTTGAAAATGAAGTCAAAGCAGCCCACGGCCTTGCCTCAGAACACAGTTTTGGCTGTGCTCTGACTTCCACGGTGCCAAGAGCAGAATGCGCCTGTGAGGTCTGGTGGCGGCTTGGGCAACTTGTGCATGTCGCTGGTATGAAGAAGCCACAGCACAAAGCATATGGCCTTTAAGACAAAAATCAGCATTTATCTTTAAAATTGCCACAGCTAGATTTGTGCCTAGTCATAATTCTTCATTGATTTTGACATCTTAGTTAACACTAAAGGAGCTGTGAGTTCATGAAAGGGAGCTTGGGTCTTATTAAGTTTAAGAATCAGCAAGAGACAGTGGGAATGCCCAGGTGAAGGCTCTATAGCCCAGACTCTGAATTCTTTTAAAAATGCCACTAACCTGGTACTTGATTCTACTCCAGTGATGTCGGGCATGAAGATCTTCTAAGGCGCTCTCATACTTGTCTGCAAGGCCAGGATAGTGAACTGGATCCTGGAAAAAAATAGCATTGTCCATACGTAAAATAGTTTAAAACAGGGGTCCTCAAACTTTTTAGACAGGGGGACAGTTCACTGTCCCTCAGAGCGTTGGAGGGCTGGACTGTGGGCCCCGGGATGAGTCGGCTGCTAAGCAGGACAGGCAGTGGCGGCAAAAACACCCAGCTGGCCGGATAAATGTCCTAGGCGGGCTTCATGTGGCCCACAGGCCATAGTTTGAGGATGCCTGGTTTAAAATGTGCCAGAGTGGTTATCTAAGAAGGGGATGCTAGCATGATTCCCACCAAGCATCTCTACTCTGAAGTCCAACATGGACTTATTGGTACTCACCCTAGTCAGCACTTGGGAAGTATAGGCAGCTCCCTGAGTCAAGGACATATCTCTGAAAGGTCACACACACTTGCACACATAGTGAACAACCAAATGAACATAGTAGATGATTTTCACTATCTCTGTTTCTTATGATCTCTCACATGCTTTCCTAAATAACTGTATTATACAAACTGAAACATCAGGAAGATAGAGGCTAAGCAAACAAAATGGAAAGGAAGAGAATACTTAAACCAGTAAGAAGTCAGAGACAAAGCACATTGCTGACGGGCCCTGAACTCTGCTCTGTGCCACTCGGCCAGCGGGGGAGGAAGAAAGCAAAGGCCACACCCCTGCCAAGCACCCAATCTTTAGGAAAAACAGTCCTCAGGACCAGGGGAAATGGGTCACTGGGGTCTTGACACTTTAAACAATACACCCGATGGTTATTCTTTATAATTTACATAATTTTAATAGAAACAAAAACTAACAAAGTTACTCTCTTTAAAGGCAGGATGCTGAATGCAAACTACAAGACTACAAGGTGAAAGTTTTCAATTGTATCACTTGATTCACTATGGAGTTGTCTTAGTTTGCTCTACAATTGGCTTTATTTTTTCACTTTGGATTGCATGGTGACAACATGTCACTTATATACGATTTCAAGATTCCATTGTCAACATTTTGGTACAGCTCTTCTGGTTCTCAATTGTTCCCATCTACAATGAGAAGACGCCCTCAAAAGCAATGATAAGAGGGGACTTTGTGTCTCTCATTTAAAGTGATCATACTGATTTCAACACCATGTGAAGCATGTTCTTGGCTTCTACTACACCCAGCTTGGTCAGCTGGTTGTAGCAAGGGTTTAAAAGAGGTCAGTAAGGTTCAAGTTCCCTTTGGGTCTAGTAAATTCATTCAGAGAATTTTCTTCAGTTGTATCCTCCCTATCCAACAATCCTACAGATCTGATTATTTGTCATTAGGGAGACCAGACAAAAGAATGCCCAAGTTATTACTACTGTTATCATAACTGTAGCTGAGCAGTTCCTCTAAAGCACTCGGGAACCTACTCAGCCCCTACAGTAACACATCTCATAACAGTCTTGTGCAGTAGCTGCGTCACTGTCTTGTGGGGGAGGGAAATGAAGCCTAACGGAGAGAAGAAAGCCAAGCACACGGAGGTAAACCTCATTATGAGGTAATGCCTCAAGAGGAAGACATGCTTCAGATCATCAGCAAGTCCTCTGAACATTATCTAGAAAAACAACAGGTCAGAAACAGACCCCGTGGTATTAAACAAAACCTGCACAACTGTATGCTCTACTTACAACCTTCCCTAAACTCACACCCGCCCATACACAGGCTAATGGAGGCCCCCAGCAGTCTGGGTGCTTCTAATTTGGGTCTTCTTTTACACACTATATTTAGCAGGAGGTTGTTGTGTCCACTTTGGGGGTCACCATAACCCCAGTACTGAGGAAGCTACCACATGACCAGTTCCACTTACCATCTGCTTCAAAGTCTGTGACACCTCCAGGTAGAACTTGAAGAGGAAGCTGATGATAAGAGTCCTCTTGAACTCAACCTTCCCACCTGGAGCCGAGCCTGGAAGCAAGACTTCGTCCAGAACCAGCCTGCACGCCGCATCTAGCATCTCTTCATTCCAGGGCCTGGAGAGTCGAAAGAGAAGACTCCTAGCCTGACAGGACTCACCTCACAGGTTGGCTGGTGTGTAAGGAAATAGAGTGTAAGCTCCAGAGACAGGCAACCCAAGTTCAAATCAGCCCACCATGCCCCAGGGGCCTAGCCTGGGTCTCACACATCCTTGTTTGTAAAACTGGAATAATAGCATAGCCTACCTCATAGAGCCATCTTGAGAAATAAGTGACAGCCCACGTAAAATCTTTATCCCAGAAGTTACTGATCCTCACATCACTAGGACATTTACTGCATACCATATTCTGCTTTAAGTACCTTGTATGAATTCACTCGTGTAATCCTCTCAGTGGCCCTATGGGTAGGTAGGATCATTCATCTCAGACAGATAAGGAAACTGAGGTACCTGAGGTTAAGTAAGCTGACAGAGGGAGTTGTTAGGGGTTGAACTGGAGATTTGGACCAGGCAGTCGGGATCACTCAAGTCTTAGAGCTCATGCTTTTAACCACTATTCTCTATTATTTCTCTTGAAATGGCAGCTGATTCCATGTAAGTGCTCAAAAAATATTAGCTGTTAGTATATCTGTTGAAATAGGAAGTCAGGCAAGCAAATGCATTTAGCAATTTATTGTAGAACAAACTCACACAATTTATTTTTATCAGGGTAAATTATTTTCCTGCAATAAAGAATGCAAATTTGTACCACTGGGAGATAGGCTCTCTCTCACACACACACACACACACACACACACACGAAATGATGCTTATGTCGGAATTTAATAAAATCAAGACACATAGAAATAATGATAAAATCTTACTGGAATTCTATGCTATTAAATAGAAAAGTGCTAAGCGTTTTCTTCTTATCCTTACATCTTACCACAAAAGGGCTATTCTGCTGGTTGGAGTCTAAGGACATGATACCTTACCTTCCGATGAGCTTCTGGCAGGAATTTTTGGCACAAATGGTGGTTGGGCCAACGCCTCCATATAAAATGGATAACTCTCTAATGATGCCATCCCCTTCTCCAAAGAAGACTCTCATTCCTGAATTGACTATTGCTAGTGCATTCTGGTGCCTCTGGGCTTGTCGGAAAGCTGACACAAACTCCCACTATAAGAAAAAGTGACAACTATGCACTAGGCAGTTTGTGTATGTTGCCTTATTAGTCTTTGTCACATCCTCTGTTATGAGCTCAATTGTGTCCCCCCACCCAATTCATAGGGTGAAGTCCTAACTGCCAGAACTTCGAACGTGATTATATTTGGATACAGGGTCTTTAAAGAGCTAAAGTTAAAATGAGGTCAAGGGCCCAGGGGTGGGCCCTGATTCAAAATTGTTGGTGCCTTTATAAGAAGGGGAAATTCAGACATAAACACGTACAGAGAGAAGACCGTGTGAAGACAGAAGGAGAAGACGGCCTTCTGTAAGCCAGCGTCAGAGGCCTCAGAAGAAACCAAGCCTGCCAGCACCTTAGTATTAGCCCACTAGCCTCCAGAACTTTAGCAAAGCAAGTTACCCTGGGTGGTGGCCCTCGCTAATGAATACATCCTCTAAGGTAGGCATTCTTATTCCCATTTTACAGATGAAGAATCTAAGGCTCAGAGTAAGGCAGTAGTTAGTGCAGGGCTTGACAACAGGACTCAAACCTGAGTCTATCTGATGCCAAAGCTCTTGTTGTTTCTACTGAGTTTGATAGCAAATGTATTTCTTCAGCCTCTTTCAAACTCTGAGAAATGTATTCTTCTGGTCTTATTTAGAAAGGTGTCCTGATTCTTAGAATGAGAGGGCCATGAATAACACTAATAAAGGTAAACTATTCACAAGACCTCTTAAAATAACGACCTCGTACTGCCTCTTGAAGTTGAAATTTTATCTTCCCTGTAAATAAATACTCAACACTTTTCTTTTCTTTTTCTTTTTTTTTTTGAGATGGAGCCTCAAGCTCTCCCCCTGGGTAGAGTGCCATGGCATCACAGCTCATAGCAACCTCCAACTCCTGGGCTCAAGCGACTCTCCTACCTCCACCTCCCAAGTAGCTGGGACCACAGGCGCCCGCCACAACGCCCGGCCATTGCCATTTTTTGGTTGCAGCCATCATTGTTGTTTGGCAGGCCCGGGCTGGGGATTCGAACCTGCCACCTTAGGTGTACGTGGCTGGCACCTTAGCCGATTGAGCCACAGGCGCCGAGCTTCAACACTTTTTCTTAATCCACCATGTGTTGGAATAAATAAGCTATGCTCCCAGGAAAGGCTGGAAGGCGACAGGATGACATTCTCACCTTCCTTGAGTAGGGGATGTTCACTGAGATCAAGATTTCTTGAGGCTTAAGATCTGCACTGGGGCACTTGCTGAGAAACTGCTCATTTAAAGGAATCTGTCGTTCTCCTTCTGTGGAAAGAAATGACAATTTTCCTGGAATCTATGGTCTATTTAGGAAACTTCTAAAACATTGGAAATAATTCTATCAAATTCCTGAGGGATTGATTGCTCAGGGAAAGAAATGTGCTTCCTATGCTTAACAAATCTTTCACCGTTGCAATTTACAATGTTTTTCCAGTCTAGGTTCCACTTCTATCTGCCTTCCTTGCTTGTTTATGGACAAAAATATCAAACGAAGTAGCCTAGAGATTTAGGTAGAACAGGACCTTAGCAGTCCTCTTCCTGAACAGGACGATTCACTTACTTAGAGCTTTATAAGTGGGGATTAGATCGTAATAACTGCTTTGAAATTCTGATCAAGTCAGTCAACAAATATATTTGTTATAAATGAATTTATTATTTATAACTAAGAGACATAAAAGGTACAGTAGTGAATAAATAAAAGGCCTTTAACGAATTTGTATAATGGTGAGGTATTGTTTCATTTGTTTACACTTTTTCCAGCATCAAAAAATGTCAGTTCTTTAATCAATATGTTGGGAGGAAGAATACTATACTTACAAAATATCCATTACAAAATTTTGCCAATATATAGAGAATATGTTGTAACATTTTATAAACTTTTGTAATAAATATTTTATAAATAAAGGTATATTCAGCTACAATTTCTCATTTTCCCTATGTACAGCAACTTTATGGGCAATTTTTGGGACACCCTATAGTTTAAAGCTATAACAACATACAATTAAGGCATGAAAGCTAAAAAGATTTTGGTGGCATTTTTCTTTCTTTAATTTCTTTTTTTTTACTTTTTATTTTTTTACAAATCTTTGTGTTAAGGTCTGACTTAAAATAGATTACAGCAAAGGAGGTGCTCTGATATGTACAAAACCCCAGACTAAGAAGCTTTTAACGTCTATATTCATATCGCAAAACCTGTTTCTTATGGTATGACTTTTAAAGGAGATATTACATATGAAAATTCTCAATGCAAATGTTCTTTCTTAAGATAATTTGGGGGCTTAGATGATATAAAGGGTAGCTATTTGATAATGCAGGTAAGAGAAAGCTAGTCCACGATTTTAAACTAAAAAAAAAAAAAATTTATAGAGGGCCGATTAGAACTTCTTAATGGTTGAGCAAATTGGAAAAAAGAAATAAATTTAATATTCTGGACTTAGTTTCAAAAACAAAAGTCAAGTAAATAAATATAGAATGAGGCCAAAACATTGTCTATCAAAAATGAACTATAGGCTTCCACCAATAACAAATTAAGTATAAGCCCAAAGCATAATTTGGGCACCACAGCACTCTTGTACTATATGGAAAATGTCTTCAACAGGGGGCCTGATTGTTCTTAATAGCTTATGGTTCTCTTCAATAATCAAATCCTATCTGGACATCAACCAACACAAGCATGTTCAATGTATGGTGACTAGTATGAGAAAATATTTAGCACAAATTCTGAAAGAGAAACAGAGGAGATCAGGAGTGTGTGGTATTAAGACCACTTTCCAGCATCCAGAAAGGCAGAGAGAATTAATGACATAATAGGGAACAGTTGTTTTCAAAACTGGACTTCCTGCCTACCCAGAAAGAAAAAGAGGTAGGAGTAATAGGTTTAGTAACACCCAAGTAGGAGCTGTCACTTACCTTTTGATAGCAAGTTCAGGGTGCAGTTACCCACAGCCAGGAGAGGATTCAGATCTGAATCTAGATGTCTGCTTATGATGTGTCCCCCTAAAGACTTTTTTAAAACAAGGAGTTATTTTCACATCAGTTATGCAATTATAAAGACACAAGTGCTAAGGTAAAGATTAATAAAGCTTTAGAGAACAAATTTTTTTTGTTCCTAAATAATGAAAATGCTATGATTAGTGACAATCACCCAAGGGACTCATACCAGAGTTTGTTATCATCAAATACATACAGCCATGTTCCTGATCTGGGACCCAGCCAGAGTTCCCAAATGCTTCAAGAGAGCACGGTATATCTGTGTCTTCTCCTCTGGAAGTTTCTGGACCACATCAGCCAGAATGTTCTTCACCTGGGCCAGGCTAAGACCAGCACCCAGGGTCAGCTCTGAAATGAAGTCATTTGTAAATAATGCAATGTGATCAATGCTGACCTGAAAATGGCCACTAGACCAAAGCTATAGACATGAAATCTTCATATAAGATACAGGCTTCCCTGCTTATTGGTGGAGGTGGAAGTGGTGGCAGTGATGGAAATAGTGACAGTGTGGATGGGGTGGTGGTAGTTATATAGTTGGTAGTGGTGATGGAGGTGGTGGAGGAGGAGGTAGTGGTGATGAAGTTGGTGATGGTGATAGAGGTGGCAGTGGTGGTGGAGGTGAGATGACGGAGGTTGCAGTGGTGATGGAGGTGGTGGTGGTGGTAGTGGTGCAGGTGGTGATGAAGGTAGTGGTCATGGAGATGGTAGTGGTGGTGGTAGTGGTGGAGGTGGTGATGAAGGTGGTGGTCATGAAATGGTAGTGGTGATGGAGGTGGCTGTGGCAGTCGTAGAGGTGGTGGTGGTGATGGAGGTGGTAGTGGTGGTTGAGGTTGTGACAGAGGTGGCAATGTCATGGAGGTGGTTGTGGTAGAGGTGGCAGTGGTGGCAGAGGTGGTGGCGGTGATGATGGCAGAGGTGTTGGAGGTGGTAATAAAGATAGTAGTGGTCATGAAGGTGATAGTGGGTAAGTGTAGGTGGTAGTGGGGAGGTAGAGGTGGTGATGGAGGTGGCAATGATGGTGGTAATGGAGGTGGTAGTGGTGATAGTGGAGGTGGTAGTGGAGAGGTAGAGGTGGTGGTGGTGGTGCCGATGATAATGGAGATGGTGATCAGGGAGGTGGTGGAGGTGATGATGGAGTTGGTGGTGATGGAGGTGATGATGAAGGTAGTAGTCATGGAGGGGGCAGTGGGCAGGTAGATGTAGTGATGGAGGCAGTGGTGGGAGGTTGAGGTGGTGATAGAGGTGGGATTGTTGCTGGTATGGAATCTAAATTCTTTGTGCACTCACTGTATGAAGCACTACGCTGAATGTGTTAGGTAATCTCCAAGAATCTGTACAAATCTATGGATAGGTTCATTTCACAGATGAAGAAACTGAGAATTAAGTGACTTGACTAAGATCTTATAGCTAATAGACATCATTTTCAAGAGTTAGTTTAGTGGTGCTCTGAACCCACACTTACATTGCTTCCCCTCATTGCCATTAAATCAAGGTCTTCTACAGCAGCAGTTCTCAACCTGTGGGGCTGCAGCCCACAGGAACTGTATTAAAGGCTTGCAGTGTTAGGAAGGTTGAGAACCACTGCTCTACAAGAAGGGAAACCCAGCCTGTAAGCTGCCAGATGAATAAACTTGCCTGGCTTGCTACTGTGCTGCCGGAGCACAAAGGCTGTTCTATTCACCCTTATCTCCCACCCAGCACTCAGCACACTGTGCTTCTCTCCACAGTGTTACATTTCTCTGACGCTGCAGACAGAGAAAGTTCTTCAGTAAAAATCTGGCTATTCAGAAAATTAGTACCTGAAGTCACTTTAGAGAATTCTTTCCAGACTTCCCCTCCCCTGAACGTTATCATTTTTATAAGAAGAGAATCTGTGTCTAATCAGGAATAATTATTTACCTGCTTGTGTGCTGGGAAAGGTAAATAAATTAATTGATAACTTTTAACTAAGAAAACAAGGACTTAAGAGCTCACCATTATCTGCATGGTTTACAACACTCAGTTCTTCAATTCTATCAGGAGAAATTACGACTGGGTGAAAGACGCCTTTAAATTTTACTTCAGGCCCTAAAGAATTTGGAAAAAATAAGAGCAGAATGAAGGGGTTAACTATCATTTTAATTTTGGAATTATGATTAAAATGATGTTTTTAAATATTTTTTAAAAGCATGCTTTTTTTTTTTTTGAGACAGAGTCTCACTTTGTCACCCAGGTAGAGTGCTAGGGAGTCACAGCTCACAGCAACCTCAGACTCTTGGGCTCAAGCAATTCTCTTGCCGTAGCCTCCCAAGTAGCTGGGACTACAGGTGCCCGCCACAATGCCCGACTGTTTTTAGAGACGAGGTCTCACTCTTTTTTTTTTTTCAATTAAATCATAACTGTGTGCATTAATGCATTTATGGGGTACAATGTGCTGATTTTCAGGGTCTTGCTCTTGTTCAGGCTGGCCTTGAACTCGTGAGCTTAGGCTATCCACCCTCCTCAACCTCCCAGAGAGCTGGGATTACAGGCGTGAGCCACCATGCCCAGCCCCATGTATCTTTCTATTGGTCTTCTTATTGCCAAATTACATATACGGAAAATGGCTAAGTAGATTTTCATTAAACTTGGAGGACTCTTAAAACTGTCACCCTTAAAAATTGGACCATATGGAACACTCTAAATTCTCCTTTGGAAGACTGTAGGGGCTCCTCAAAGAGGTGGGTGGGAAAACTGAGCATATACTGGACACAACAGGAAGACCTCGTGACAGTTTGAGCGAAACTTATTCTACCTATTGAGACACTGCTAAGAGGACACAAAGAGCAATCAAACACAAGGTCCTGAGAATCCCCAGATGGAAGAGAAGGACAGCTGGCACTGGAGTGGCTGGCACTGGAGCGGCTGGCACTGCTTTGCTGCAGAGCAAGTCTCTGGGTGCAACTCTGCACACTGCACCACTGAGGGGTCAAGGCAGGTATTTATTTAATGATAGTTACAAAGTCTCTTGAGCAATGATGAGGAAATCAAGTCTGCTTTTCTAGAGAACACACTTATAAGCAAGTTTATGTCCCCCACGTTTCTTCAGTTTCCCCAGAAGTCGTCCCTGGGGTTCTACATACCCACAGAGGTGTTCCCCATGACAACAGGGGCCTGGGGATACTTGAATTTAGCTTCCAGAAGTTCCTTCAGGGTTACTGGGGAAATCCATGTCATTCTGTTACCACGGAAAACCCTGGTGCTTTGTGGTTGATTCTCAGCCATTATCTATGGAAAAGGCAACAGGGACTCAGGATGCCTGGTGGTAACATTCCCGCCTGTTCTGCTCTATCATTGTAGGAACAGAGAGGGCAAACCAATTCAAGGCTTCTAGAAAACAAAAGTGACCCCCAAATGGAGCTTTCCAAGAAACCAGAGTTCAGGATCAAAGTGTGATGGTACTTTACTCCTAGAGACCACTTCATATATTTCCCTTTGGTGCTCTTATGTCTCCAAGGAATTCATTTTAATGCTAAAAAAATATAGCCTTTTTAACTTTGTCAAATCATTCCAAGGAAGAAAAAACTTTGCCAAACAAAGTAGAAAACATGTCTACATCTACACACATGGTTTCACAGCTTCATAGATACTATCTGCTGCTTCTCATGGTCAGCCCATGTGTCGTTCCCCCGCCCCCCCCATTGGGGACTCCACCTCATTCCTCCACCTCCTCCTCAGTCCATACTCTTCAGACCTTGAGAGAAGGATGAAAGACTTCTGAGAATCCAGAAGCAAGTGCCCTTCCTGACATTTTACCACCAGTCCTCTCAGATGAGCTCAACATTGCCATCCTTACCATGAGCTCAGGAGGAAATATCAGTTCCTGGGTTGGATCCAGTGGCAGGAACTCCTCTTCTGAGAATAGTTTTGGACTTGTCTTAAAAAGAGAAGGTACCAGAAGTTATTGTCATCAAGAAACTTTCCTTTGAAATCCCCTGTGGAATGAGGTTGGAAGGAGACAGACATATAGTCAGATATAGCAAACAGGAAAAGAAAAAAGCCAGCGGCCCAGGAACGATCTCTGTGCTACAGACTAAGAGCTCTCACACAGACTTGGTCCTAGCATCTCTGCTCAGAGGCCAATGAGCTCGGGAGCCCTCAGTGCCTGCACGTTCTCTCTGGAGTCTGGGGACAGCAGAGGAGGCAGCAGGACAGTCCCCTGAACCACTCCCAGCACGATTGCTCCACCTGTTCTTTGATTTCCCTGACATCTCCACTTTCCATCTTCCTTGAAAAACACTTTTTTAAAAACTAAGAGACACCTAAGGAGGCCAGGCACAGTGACTCGTGCCTGTAATTCTCACATTCTGGGAGCCAA
>CAUYQV010095385.1:0-63672 GCA_963574575.1 Galagoides demidoff
GTTTTAAAACTATAACTGAGAAAATGACATGAAGGCTGTGTTGATCAGTTTGATGGAAGTATTTCAGATTGCATGCAAAAACCCCACACTGTACCCCAGAAGTGCATTAATGTACATAGTTACCATTCAATAAAATTAAAAAAAAATAACTCTAGTGAGTGAACTTAAGAGAGAAACAAAAACAAGCAATTTCTGTAGTGAGCAGACCTGTGCAGGTGCCCAGGAAACGGGTGCATCTAGAACGCTGGCATGGCCTCCCCATGGTCTGCCTCTGTGCCTTGTTTTTCCTCCCCTTCTCCTCCAATGGGATCTGTGTGTTTTCCTCACATTAACCACCTGCTAAGGAACAGGGCAAGGGCGTGCGTAAAGGCGACCATCTGTGGCAGGTAGGATTGGCAGGACGCAGCACACTCGTGCGTGGATAAAGGAATGTTTTCAACAGGAACTATGCATGTATCGTAGAACCATTTCTCTGTAATATGGATTTGAGAATCTTGAAATCTAGAAGGATTTTCAGAATCACAGATAGTAAATTAAATTACTCGAATTTTGGCTGAGGTTCTCAAACAGAAAGGATGTCTTCTGGTGGTTTGCCAGGCAGTGTGGGAAATGGCTCACTTCACCCCTCCGGTGACCTGCTTATTCTATCTCTAAAGTGTGTGCCTTTCTGAGATCCTCGCCTACAGGTAGCACTACAGAAAACAGCAGGAGAAAATAAGATCGCTTATTTATACTTAAGAAAACAAAAACAACTATAAGGACATTGCTCTGTTGTCATATTTCATCCCAAACCAAAGTTGGCATTCAGCCTCTTCTTGTTTTGGACTTAGAGACATTTAGAATTAGAATCACTTTCAGGAAACACAGAAATGCTTTCCAAGAAACTGTACAGCCTCGACATTTTCTACTAAACGTGTCCTCATGAGCACCTGCAAACTTCTGCAAGATGACTAGCCCTAATTTCTCCCAAAGCCACTGCGTGCTTTTTCAGAGATTAAGGACACTCCAAGTACTACAGCCCCAGCAAAACGCATAGGAGTGGAAGAGCATCCCCCCAAGCCAGGCTGGTCATGGTCGAATTGCCACCCCAAATTAGTATTCATATGGGGCTCCCTGACAAATGGAGTTATTATCCACAGATGCTGTAAACATAAATCAGGAGGATATCATCAATAATGCTGTATTCTCTTTGTCCTCATTGTGTTTACAGATCTTGCTTTGAACAGCACATAAATACTTGGAGCATATTGTGGGAAACATGCCACTCATCTTATTAGCTTTCTCTGGCTCCCAGCTCTGACGCTGATCATCCCCTGACAGTGTTTGCCAACAACAAAAGAAGCGTATTGATCACATTACTTCCCCCTTTGGCAGCCTCTCTGCCCACGATTACCTTGCATCACTCGCCTTAAGTCAAATGTCACAGAGCAACTTACAAGGGATATGTCTCTGCGAGAGCAAGATACGTTTACTGTGAGTTTAATTGGAGCAAAAGCCTTTGGTATTATGAATTGTTTACAATTTAAAGTTTTATTTCTCAGCGTTAATGAACAGTCAGAAATCAAAGCTTACTTCGCAAGCTCCGAATCCATAAAATTGTACTCATTTGCAATTTATTCTCGGAACAGTTTGTATAGTCCCAAATATCTTGGAAGCTGCCCCATCAATCATCCTCAGAGTCCCTCTATGTATGAATAGTTTTTCTCTGCCGGCGTTTTCATTCTATACCCGAGTGTCTCTATTGAGGTTTCCTGGCAATTCTTCATCTGTGTCATAGCCCTCATTTGTCTTTTTACTTGATTTTGAATAGATACTATGAAGGGATACATCATTTTTTGGTTTAAGTTTAAAGGAGCCCTTCATGGATTGAGAATTTAGGAATATGACTGGGATATACTGACTCTGAATGAAAAATAGAAAGGGTTTTGTGGGATTATTTAGCCGAATAGAAAATAACATGTGTGCTGAAATGTCACAGAGGATAGATGCTCCCAGGTAGAGTCAGTCATTCCATAACTGGTCTTCTTGACACGTTATAATCTCTCCCCTGTTACCTATAATTTGTAGGACGTTTGTTAGATTTTCAAGAGGGACTGGCTGACTATTCATGGTGTGACAAGGAGCAATGCAAGGAGAAGCTTCACTCCACCAAAGCACATCCCATGTTTGGTGACTAGTGTGCACTTTCCAGCCTGGACCCACTAAAGGGTACATGAAGAATGCGGGACCGCAGCTCTCTTTCTGGCTGATTCTAGCCTGATCCTTGTTGCTCCCCTTGGGTAAATTCTGAAACTCCACCTGCTTTTGCTGACTTGACCCTCCTACCTGACTTAGTATTCAATCCAAAGGTCTGGCCCCACCCACCCACATACCCCCATGTGATGGCATCTCAGCAAAAAAAATAAAATAAAATAAAATAAAATGGGCTAAATACCAGTTTGATGGAAGTGTTTTGGATTGTGTGTGAAAACCCCACACTGTACCCCAGAAGTGCATTAATGTACATAGTTACCATTCAATAAAAAAAAAAATGGGCTTAATCATATCAAACCAAGAGAAGTCTTCCTGGAAGCATGAATTTTGATGTGGATCATAGAATGAAGAGCCTGGCTTCCTATGTGCCATGACCAGATTAATGAACTGTGGTATATGTGTCCCATGAATATTATTCAGTCATAAAAAGATGAAGATTTTGTATCTTTTATAGCAACCTGGATGGAATGGGAGAACATCTCTTTAGAAAAGTATCCCCGGAATAGAAAAAGAAACATCAGATGTACTCAGTACCCAAACTGGAACAAGTAAATTATTAACACCTACATATTCATGTAAAAGAAAAACTCAACGAAACTCAAATAGAGGTATGGGAGAGATATATTGTATACCTCCTGGGTGAGGGATACACCTGCATCTCAGACTCTGATAGTACAAAAACAAACCATGTAACCTAATCATATATAACCCCATATTCATCTGAAATGTATGATAAAAATAAAATTATGTAAAGCTAAAACAATAATAATTAAGTCTCCTCAAACTCATAAATATGGCTGAAATGAAAATCATGAAGGAAAGCACTCCAGGACCTGCTGGGAGCAAACTGGAGGAGATACTTCATCAAACATGGATCCCCTTGAACTCTTCCAGAAGCTACCTAGACTTCACACCTCAAAGACAAGATAATTTTGTGAGTACCCTTTAAGAAAAGACATATGTCTAAGTCCCTGTGCCATTCATGAAAAGCCTACTATGTGCTTGATACTCTTTGCTCATGGTTTCTCGTCGTGGCTTTAAACGCACAAAGCAATGCCCCACTCCTTTCTCATGCCATTGTCTTTTTTGAGCTCCTTCTCCAAGAAGTGCTTTCTAAACTATTATGTCAGCTGTGTAATCATTAATCATTTGGTCACTAGTTCTTTTTTTTGTTTGTTTTTGAGACGGAGCCTCAAGCTATCCCCCTGAGTAGAGTGCCATGGCATCACAGCTCATAGCAACCACCAACTCCTGGGCTCAAGCGAGTATCCTGCCTCTGCCTCCCAAGTAGCTGGGACCACAGGCGCCCACCACAATGCCCCGCCATTTTTTGGTTGCAGCCATCATTGTTGTTTGGCGGGCCCGGGCTGGGGATTTGAACCCGCCACCTTAGGTGTACGTGGCTGGCGCCTTAGCCGATTGAGGCACAGGCCCCAAGCCTGGTCACTAGTTCTTACCCACCACTTCCACACTGGATGTCTGGGCCACTACCTGTGAATAGGATTTTTCCGTGGAGATATAATTCTGTAGAATTTGCTGATTTGTTATTTCATTAACCTACTCATTTGTTCATACAATAATTAAGAGATAAGCATGAACAGGACTGTGTACCTGGAATCTTTTAGTTAGCAACAAAAAATAATCAAGGCTATCATAATCCCTGTTACTATCATGAATTTTTAAAATTTTTCTTTTATACACATTAATGAGTTAAGCAACCAAGGCTTTAGACTTTGAGGATGCAAAAGGATCAAGACTTTGTCTAGCACCCACCACGGAAGTGATGTGTGCTATACTGGCCCCTGCAAAACTCAGCTTTTTTATCTATCTCTTTTTCTTTCCTAAGGATATTTGGTGAATAATTGAAATAATTGCAGAGATAGATATTGAAATATTGAAAGGCTCTTTGTAAACCCAGGGTAATATTGTCACTATAATTAGGTCATGCAGGGTATATAGAAATCTCGATTAGACTGCTGCTTTTTCAAAAGCTAATTAGCTTGTACAACAATATGTTTTCTGGTTGTGTTTCAGAGAATTGTTTAATATTTTCTTTCTGTCTCCAAAGCAAATGAACTGAAATATCCTCAAAGGAAGACTCAGCACCCTGAAGGGTAAAAACCACTGAGAGAGGATGATGAGAGGACATTTCCCTGATAACGGAAGAAAGTTTGTGGGTCCTGAGTTCAGATATAGAGGGGACCAGGCAGGGGGAAGGCCGTTGGCTCTCTACTGATTGTGTTCGAGGCAGAGGACCACCTAGATCCCTGGTTCCATCTGGAGAATACCTCTGGGAATCTTTGCTTTCCTAAAACACTATTCTCACTCTGTTCAAATGCCTTGAAATATTCTCTGACCTTCCAGGGAGTGGAATGTGCTCCAAAGAACATATTTTACTCATGCTGTGATTATGTAGTTGATATGTCTGTCTCTCCTACTAAACCAGCATCTCATTATAGGAAAGGGATTATTTCATCTTCAATCTCTATACCCAGTTGAAAGAAAGTAATATGAAAATATTTTACTTGTTAAGTTAGTGGTCCTCAAACCATCTGGATTTCAGACTCAAGTGAATCTATTGATTTCCTTCCAAATGAAATGCATGTATATATTTATAAATTTTTGTTACAGAATTTTAAGAAATTTATAGACTCCTTCTGCCCTTCAAAACACATAGATACTCCAGAAGAGGCTTTGTACTATTTCTCCCTGGCTCCCATTCTCCAAAATGGTCTTCAGATTCTGATGTAAGTCAACCAATTAAAGGCAACTGTCGTTTGCATCTGAGTTCTGGTGGGGTACAGAAAAATCTGGTTGTGTTTTGAATTCCTCTAGAAAATGATCAGTATTGTCTTCAGATTGCCAATATTTACTGCTGAAATTCACCAAGGACAGAACACACGGCTGCTCCAGCATGCAGAGCCACCGTGCAAACCATAGACGTGTGTGGAGTACAGAAACTTGCTAGAGTGGAAATCACTTCTGCAGGAAATTCTCCTCGGTGGCTTAAATTGCTTTTGCACCAGCAATGCCCTCACCACAGACTTCTCCACTTTCCAGTCTTGGAAAGACTCTCACCTGATATTAGGGGTGGAGAATCATAACAAAATCACTTAGGAGGTTTCTTATTTTATTTATTTTTATTTGTATTTATTTATTTTATTTTTTTGAGACAGAGTCTGACTATAACGTGGGCTAGAGTGCCACAGCCTCAGCCAAGCTCACAGTACTCTCAAACTCCTGGACTGAAATAATTCTTCTGCATAAATCTCTTGAGTTGATGGGACTACAGGCATCAGCCACCACACCCACCTAATTTTTCTGTTTATTTTAGTAGAGACAGCATCTTGTTTTGCTCAGGCTGGTCTCAAACTTCTGACCTCAACCAATCCTCCTGCTTTGGCCTCCCAGAGTTTTACAATTACAGGTGTGAGCCATCATGCCCAGCCACTTAGGAGGCTTTTTATCACAGTCCACATACCCAACTTTCTTCTTCCATGAGAAGGGAACATTCAAAGAATGTAGGCTGTTGTATGAAAAGAAGTAACGTTCTAAAGCTAAGGGATACTGAGCTACTTCTCCAGATGGCTGGACACCTAGAACTAAAATCATTCCACAAATGGATATTAAGGAAATTTATTGAGAACCTAATATATGCACAGCAGTATTCTAAGCTTTTTCTTTGTATTATCATCCTCAATACTCACAACAATCCTATGACAAATATAATTGCTTTCAGTAGTTTTCAAATGAGGAAACAGAACTCAAAGTTCACATAGTAAAGCGACAAACCCAGGTGTCTGCCTCTGGAGCGTGTACTTGGAATCCTCATGCTGCAGTCTTCTCTGGGTAATTACGACTCTCCACCCCCTCCCCAGCCAGGTGAGAATTACTAGGATGAAACCCTAGCTGGGGAGGTAGCAAAGCATCCAGGCATCCCCAGCAAACAGCCCCATCTTCCGAATCTCCCAATTACCGCTCGCCCTCCCTGCCCCCTCTGCCACTTCCTCTAACACTGCCCATGATTAGAAAACACAGATCCTCATTAAAGTCCACCCCTCCATCCTATTGGCACAAATTAAAACTAGCAGTGGCCCGTGCAGTGAACTCAGTGGGATCCTAGCTAATCATTTTTGCAAATTGAAAAATAGGCTTTTTCTTCATAAGCACCATCTGTACCTTGAGGACATTCTTATTAACACTTTCTCTCCTGGGCCAGCCTTTCTTCTGACGGAAACAAAGCTTGCCGAGCTTCTCATTTATCTGACTCTTGAGATTTTTCTAAAGGGCTTCAGGCCGCCGGCAGCCTATCTGGCCATCACAACAAAGTGGTAAGCTCTGTAAGACTATTTCCAAATTACAGATGAGACTACAGAGGCTCCGAGACTTGAAAGGGATACGCCCATTCTCTGCACCAAAGTTTTCGAGTGCCCACCCTGTGCCAGGCATTATTCTAAGATCTTCAGATATAGCAGTCAGATAAACAGAAAAAAACTCTGACTTCATGAAGAATATATTCTAGTGAAAAAAATCAGAGTTGTGTCACAAAGGGAGCTCCTTTCCAAGGTAATGCAGCTATTAGTAAGATGCAGAGGTGACCATCAAGCCCAGGCAGTCTGGCGCCAAATTTTATGTTCTTAAGTAGCATTTTATCACATGCATTGTCACACAGCTGGCTAACAGAAAGGAGTTTGGGACACATCTTCTGGCACTTGATCCAGGTTTTCAGCACAGGACTAACTATTTGGGAGGAAGGACAGGTATACTAATCAAGCTTCCTTGGCTGTCTCCAAAGGATTCTTGCTTCTTCTTCGTTAACTCATGTGGGTAGTACCCAAGTGGTTTGGGCTTCTGTGCCCCTTAAGCAAGGTTCAAGGGTGGGCACAGTGGCTGACACCTGTAATCCTAGCAATCTGGGAGGCAAAGGTGGAGGATCACTTGTGGTCGGAGTTGGAAACCAGCCTGAGCTGGGCAAGACCCCACCTCAACTGAAATTAGAAAAAAACAGCCAGGAGTGGAGTGATGGTGCGTACCTATAGTCCCAGCTACTGAGGAGGCTGAGGGAGGAGGATCACTGCTTGGGCTCAGGAGTCTGAGGTTTCAATAAGCCATGATGACACCACTGCACTCCAGCATGGGTGACAAAGTAAGACTCTGTCTAAAAAACAAAACAAAACAAAACAAAACAATCTGTCTTAAATCCAACTCCCCCACTAAGTATGTGTGGCCTGGGGCATGGGCAAGCACAAATCTCCAAGTTATTTGCAAACGAAGACCCTCCCCACTCAAGTCTGTTTTGACAACTAAATGATATATTTAAAGTACCTCACATGGTTACTAGTACAGAATAAGCACTCAGAATATTGTTATTATTATTTATCAGAGTAAGTGACGAGTCTTTGCGCTTCTCCAGTGACTTCCTGTTTCTCACCTGCTTCACCTTTTCTGAGAGAGGCTAGAACCTCCGGAAGGCTGAGTCACCCTCAGAGCTGCACAGGGCTTCAGCCTCCAGCCAAAGCAGTAGCTAAGTGTGCTGAGGGCGCTGAAAGAACAGGAGGATGGCCTGGGGGCCTGCAGTTCCTGCCTCGGGGGCTGCGGCCGCTAAGAGTTTACTCCATACCAACTTCTACTATGTCTTCAAACGATAAACAAACCCAGTTTATTAAATGAATTGATTCATAAACCTTTTTCAGAAATCTGTCATCTAAAGGGCATAAGGTGAAGACTGAAAATGAATGATGACGGCTCTGGGTTTTTCCACATTTGCTGTGTAACAGGCACACGGTGGATGTTTCCCATTCACTATTTCATTGAGAGCCAATAATATTCCTGCAATAGAATCATCATTTGACAGATGAGGAAAACAGGGCTTGAGAGTGATAAGTCCTGTGTTCAAGATCATACAGGAATAAGTAGCCCAACCAGGGCTGAGTCCTACGGCTGTTAAACTATAAAGCATCTTTGCATTTTCCTTGTTGGTTGACACTGGTACCTCATCCCCAAAAGCCCCTCGCAAAGGCAGACACATGGGCATTCCTCTGCCACCCAAGCCAGGGCAGATATTACCAGTACCCAGGGTGCAAGGCATCAGATGTAAGGAGCTCAAAAGAGAAAGGCAGACTTGACGTCTTGGGAAGAGACAAAGGGCCAGCTTCTGTGCAAACTGCAGGGTCTGGGGGAATGCAGATGGGGCACTGCAGGGAGGGGAGCTTAGGGCGGCCTTTACTGTTTGTTCCCCCTGCGGGTTGTTGTGCATATTGACTGCTTCTCTACTCTATTTTTAGGGGAATGGTGAGTGGCAGAGGCACTGAGATCCCAATCCACAGCCCTGCAACTCAACTGTCAGTCCACTCATAGTCTCCAGCAGACATTTTAAACATGCAAAGAGCTGCCTACTCCAAGCGTACCCAGCTCCCAAGTCCTCTGCGTGGGGCTTCTCTCTCTGCAGCCCCCCGTGGGAGGGAATTCGCCACTGCAAAGGTAAGCCTTAAGCCATGAGGGACGGACACCAACAGTGTGCCCCTCTGTGCCTGTTCCTTGGTGAGACAGTTCTGAAGGGCATCCCGTGTAATTCCTCTGAGGAATGGATTGAGGAGATTGAGCCTTGGATGGTAACCAATTCAGTAATGCACCTTGACTGGCTTTTCACCCCTCCCTATTTCCTCCCTCATCTATGCTCCTGGGATCATCACCTAAAAACAAAACAAAACAAAACAAAACAAAAACCTGTTCTGCCTTCCGTGTCTCAGCTTTTGCTTTTGAGGCAATTCCATCTAAGACAGGGCGGGGAAGGTCCCAGATTAAGACCACCTGCCATTTCTTCAGGATAAATCAGTGGAGAAGCTCTTGTATCTCACACAATTTAACTTTTTGAAACTTATATCCTTACTGCACTTTAACTCTGGCTGATTATGCAGCCAATATCCACCTAGCTGCTGGTGTCACCGAACTCAGTGCTGTCAGAAGACAGTGAAAGAAATGTCAGACTCAGGGCCTGTCCAGGGGAGGTTGATAGTCTGCAGAGAGAAAAAGGTGACTCTCCTGTCCTAATTAAAAAATAAAAAGACAGTGTATAATCAGGTGCAAGTCGAAGAGACAGCTGCTCTGCGTGCTACAGGACTTCAGAGACAGTGGGGAAGGATAGGTGCTCTAAATAATGCAGGGCTCTCCGGATGTGCCATGGGAGTGTTTCCAGGGTTCTATAGTTTACAAGATGTAAATTGCCTCTGCTCTTTGGTTTCCATCAACTCCAGTCACAGCAAGTTTAGTTTAGCATACAGACACGTGGGAAGTCAGAGGAAGATTTATGAAGTGCAACAAGTTGGAGTTTCAGACACTCTGGAGGCTCAAGCTTCCCTCTACAGGACGCAGTGAGAGTCCTGAGGTGCCTGATGGGGCAGGACCGCGCACCTGCACCACGCACCTCTCATCACACAAGAAGCCCCTGGGCAGAGCTACACTTGGTAAATCCTACACTTGGATTAGTCCCAGCTTTCTTAGTTCAGTTACTTGGGATGTGAATTTGGTCTCTGACAAATTAATGGAAATGGGATTTATATTGGAAGTACAGGGATGAACAAAGGGGGAAATTCCCATTTGATTAGTTCTCCTAGGCTGTGACTTGGGTGTGAATCTGGCTGCCTGGACAAAAAGACTAGACAGGGCCTGCTGTCTGGCCTGAGTCTCCTTATGAAGTTTTCAGGTTAGTTTTGATCCAAGGATCATCAAATATTCGATAATAGGAGACATATACAAAGTAAAGTGATTCACATCGCCTCTTCAGTGCTTGCTACAAAATCATCAAATGATTCTGTGCAGGTATATCCATTTCTTGAATGAGGAAAGATTCTCAGAATGGTCAGAATGGTTGAGAAGAGGCAGAGCCAAGATTTCAGGTGTGTCTGACCCCAGAGTCCTGGTCTCTAAATACTTTTCCATTCATATTCAGCAAACGAGTAAATTAAGGCTATTTGTGAACATATATATCTGTGTGGCTGTGGTAGATTTGTTACATGTACAATGCATTCCACACGCACAGTTGTTCACGCACATACCATAACTACTACACCTGGCTGATGGAAAAGTTCACTTTCCAATTGGTGAACCAACAACTTTTGCTATTCAAATACCTTGTCTGATGCACAAGACTCAGTTGACCTACTTCATGTTTGAGAAGCGAATGAATGAGAGATTTAGAGTCATGTCACCTTTCCATTTTCCCAGGCCTTTCCATTTGTGCTAACCAGAATGCCATGCTCTGATTCAAAGCCGTATTGTTCAGGAGCAAATGTGTTTGAGCTTCTCCTGCCGTGCTTTTTTTTTCCAGTTGCAATAGTGCAGCTCAGGCAACATATCCATGGAGCTCTTGAATAAGTAAAAGGGAGAACGCTTCATAAAATTAATGAAGCTTCATTTGTGGGTTCACTAAGTTTTCTTTTTTTTACTACAGACATCTTCTCTTGGAAGAATGCTCATTTGTATTGGATTACCTTTGCAAAAGCAATTTCACATGGATTTTTTCCACAACAGGGATGTAAAGTTGGTAGGGCATTACAGTGCCCATTTAGAGCTGAGAAAATTGAGAGGCAAAGCCCTCACAAAGCTTCTGAGCACCACTCAGGCAGTAATGGACTCTGGCCTTTACTTAAAAACGCATCTGTTTGTGTCTGTGTGTGCGAGGGTGCATGTTTCAGTGTCAGTCAGACTGATGTGTATGTATTGAACACTCACAATGTACCAGGAGAAGCACTGAGATGTGGACTTTGCACTCAAAAATTGAGGAGGAAAACAAGTCAACAAGCACTATTTAGAGTCACACCTATTGTGAAAGGGATGTCAATAAAGGATGATAAGCACATGGGCCAGGGAGAGAGTGACACTGCCTCTCGGGGGGGAATCAGCTAAATCTTTTCAGAGACATTTTAGTTAGCCCTAGGAGAAGAGAAGAATTTCTACAGGTAGGAAAGCGGGGAGCAAAGGGTAGTGTGTGCAGGCAGTAAGGATGTTGATAAGTCTCGGGGTGCTGCAAGATGGTGAGAATCAAGAATGGAAGAAGGAAATGGTAAGAAGGATAGGGGGGTGGAGAACAGACTTAGCAAGTTTCTAACACCACTTAAAAGCATGCCAGTGAGTGTGGATTTTATTTTAAAGAAATTATACAGATTCCACAATTTCTAAGTGAAATGAAAAGAACAACTCCCATAAGAGGGATGGGGAAAGAATTGGGACAAGTAAGTGGGGATCTCATGGGTGACTAAGAAAGTGACCCCTCCTCCTTGGAACATCCCTTGGCTCCCCCAGCTGAGGGAGCCACCTGGAGCTAGTGGGGTGCCCCCAAGGCAGCCGCTCAGTCCCCTGGATCAGCAGTACCTGCATGTGCCCGCGAGAGCACATAGCATACTGTCTTTTACTTGTTCTGTATCTAGATCTAGATCTGTTTGAATTTTGTCTCCCCGCTTCCTCCGTTCCCACATATCAGGCTGAGAGCAACTGAAAACATACTTGCCATTTCGTGTGCAATTAATCTTTATATTCTGAGCACCTCGCATACTGATTGGCTCCCAGTAGGTGCTTAAATAAAGGTCTATTGGATTTCATTGAGTGGGATCCATAGGCAAGGAGACAAGGACAGATGAAAATATCGATGACTTGTAGGCAGAATGAAGGTAGTTAAGAAATTTCGTGGCCGAGGGTCATTAGTTACTCAGTGTGAGAGGAAGCAAAGTCATCTCTTATGGGGGAGAAAAACATAAATTATGTTGATTTCTTAAGGAAATCAGTAAGAGTTTGGCTCTAGAGGATATAAAAATAAATGTAAAAAGGAAAAGGGGAAAAAAGACATTTAAAATTGTTCCGCATATCCAGTGGGAATAGGAAACATTGTGTGACTTGCTGTAGGGGAATGAAGATGATTTAATGACCCAAGGTTGTGGAACAGCCACACGCTTGGGTTCAAGTGGTCCAAAGACCCGAGGGCGCTGGAGACGGCATGATTAAATATCATAGATGGGGGTGGGCAGAAGAGCAAGAGAATGTGGAGTGGGACATTTCCGTGGAGAAATTTTAAGGAATTGACCCTAGAATAAAATAAAGAGCATACAAACCAAGTTCAGTAGATAAAGTAGAAAGGCTGACTTTTAAGACAATTGGAAAAGTAGTTGCTTGGGAGCCAAATAAACTTGGATTTTAGTTGCAGCTCAACCACTAGGTATTAGCTGGGATGACCGGGCTTGAATTTACTACAGAAACTTAATTTCCACACTACAAAAAGAAGGTACTTTCTCATGGTTTGGAAACTTAGAAGGGTTCTGTGTTTCCAGGTCTGAGCTGAGAAAATATATATCCCACAGATTAAGTTCAGGGAATTACCAAGAATTGGTTTCAGCAAGAAATGCTAATAGAACTGACAGGTGCCAGGGACCCCATCAGCCATTGAAGTCAACATAAAGGCTTTTCAAGCCTCTCATCATCTCCTCCCATAATGAGATGGGTACCCTCTGCTGGGCATCAGACCCTCTCTCCCCACTTTCACTCTGCTCTAAGCTCTGAGACGGTGCCCTCCATGATTCGCAACACCAGCCTGGCCCTCTGGTTTCTACTATTGTGAGATACCAGCAGGAGACTAGAGGGCAAAGAGAAAGAGGTGAAAGTTTTATCCCCCTGGCTGGCTTCCTGCCAGGTCACTCATTGCCAATGGCAGAATTTCTATGGCTGGATTTCCAACTGGGCAAAAATCTCTCATCGTTACAACTCTTTTCATTCACATCCCTGCTGGGTAAGAAGACTTTAATGAACAATATTTAATATTTCTTTTTTGATCAGTTGACTATCATGCATATTCTTAAAGGCATCATTTTGAGCATCATTTCTTAACTGCTCCAGGCACAAAAACCACAGAAGACTTCATAGAAATTTAACCGACACACTCCATCAGTTGTTTTAATGTGCATGTTGTGTTGAACCAAATCAGGCATTTTTGTAAAGACTTCCTTTTCATCTTAAGATGGAAATGTAGCTAAAAGCCAAAGCCACACCGCTGAACTCAAAATTCTGTTTTATTTAATTCTGGTTAATTGAAGTTGACAAAAACACACACACATAGTGGGAAAGCGAAATAAAAGCTTCTCCATGAAGCTCTGCCTACCAAAAATTGTAGGAGTTACAAATAGTGCCTGGAAAACACAGCCTGCAGGACCTGGAGAATAGCAAGCATTAAGTTTTCCTCGACTCTGAACCATATTTTAGAGAAGAAGAAGAAAAATCCCTAGGCTTCTGAGCTGCTATTGATGCCATTACGAGGCCCTCATGCACAATCAGGGCTGAGAATGCGGCCAGCTCTGCCCGACACCGCCTTTGTTCAAAGTCCAACTGGGGGAAGTGGGCCCAGCCAGCCCTTTGCAGCTCACCTCACAGTGGCGATAATTTGCGGTGCCGTGAAGCACACAGAAAGCCTAAAAATAAAATCTGTCACCTCCAAATAGTCTTTCTCTTCACATTCACTCAGGTTAGTTTCTCACTGCTGTCTACCCGCTCGGGATGACAATGACAGAGGAGTCATTAATTAGTTATTAATCAAAAGCATTTTTAACCTTCATCACAAGTATCAAATATTCATCAGCTCTACACAGAAAGCCAGGTTCCTCCCTGACAACAGGCAATGACTGAGTTAGATTCTACTCAACTTTTTGAGGAAGAGAATAATAATTATGATTTTTTTTTATGGTAGCCCTCTTTGGAGAAGGCTATTTTTCTACTTATAAAACGTATTTGTATGGGAGAAACGGGCTTAGGTGATTCCTAAGCATTTACATCTAGCCTTTCCCCAATCACATACAAATCTTATGATAGGGGAGGAAATATATTTCTAAAATAAATGACTATACCAGTGCTATACCAGAGGTTTTGGAACATGTTAAGAGATGGGTAACAAGCAAGCAGAATTAGCTCCGTGTAAAAGCAACTCTGAGAAAATCTAGTCAAGCACATAGATGAATGCAACTGCAGAGCCAAGAGCAGTTCTGGGGAACTTTAGCCCTAAACTCATTAGAAGAAAAGGGGGGCCAGAGGAGAGCAGAGCTTAGACCTCAAGAAGGATGATGACTTGGAGAACTCAGCCGAACATCCAAGCCGATTGCTCCTTCTGACGGACGTGCAGCAGAAGGCCGCAGAGGGATTTCCATCCTTACTGAGACAAGGAGAATGTGGCTCCCAGAGCAGCACACTGTCCCCCAGTAGCTCCTCATTCCCATAGGGGTGTCGGCACCCCTGTGTTTGTGTGATCACTATTCTCTACTTCTGGAAAGTTCCTCCTTCCCTTGGAATTACTGAAGGCAAACCAGGTTTTTCAAAATTATCTCTCACCCAATGACAGTGCAAGGATCATGAAAGCAGAGGTGACAAGAAAACCAGAGAAGATACTTTTCCCCACTTTAAAAGGCAATTATTTCAATAAAAATATATTTCAGAAATTGTTTTTTATTTCAATTGTGAGAAAAGTATGTATTCCTGAGCCTCCAATTTGGCATACCTTTATACCAAAACAGTACCAAATTCTATCAAAATGGAGAAAACTGCTTCCATAAGTTCGCTATAATTACATAATGTAACAATGTATTTTCTCTGTATCTTTACTATATAATTTGGCCGGTTACGTGCTTTTCCTAAAGTTGTTTTTTTTTTTTTTTTAGATATTAGATACTTCAGAACTTCTTAGAAACAAAACATCTGACACCAAGTTTGCAAAACTACTTGTCTTTCATTAAAACTCAGAATCAATTTGAAAAGGATTAAATGAATCAATGAAAATAATATGAATGATATCATACTTTAAAAAAAATTTATTATAATGATCATTCTGTATGAAATTGTCACTGCAGTCAGTTGTGAGATATGAGTGTTTTGGGGTAAGCAGCTGATACAACACACGGTCCCTGTAAAGCTGAGATGCATTTGTGGTACTCTGATGCTCATGAAGTCTGTAAAGTGCAAATGCAAAGCAGCGTCATGGGCTGAGGGAATTCTGAACACTCAAATAGGTGCGTCTTGTGAGAGAATCATCATATATGACTCCCATAATCAGAGTTAGAGCTTTCAGGCAAAGAAGCAGAATGTACACAAATACAAAATAAAAATTAGTTACCAGAACATTATAGCAAAGAAAATTGCCTCCATTCTCCAATTATGCATACAAGAAAAAATAGATGGAAAATCTGAGAGTGAAATCTAATAGACACGGAGAAGCGATCCAGAAATTCCTGATAAAGAAAATAAAAAATAGAATAGGAAAAGTACAAAAAAAATACACCCTAGAAAACCAATCCCCCCCAAAAAAAAGAACTGAAGAAAAATATAACTCTTCTCATTAAACACCAAACAAGATTTTTTTTTTTTGTAGAGACAGAATCTTACTTTATCATCCTTGGCAGAGTGCCATGGCATCACACAGCTCACAGTAACCATGAACTCCTGGTCTTAGACGATTCTTTTGCTTTAGCCTCCCAAGTAGCTGGGACTACAGGTGCCCGCCACAATACCCAGCTATTTTTTTGTTGCAGTTTGGCTGGGGCCGGGTTGGAACCTGCCACCCTTGGTATATGGGGCCGGCGCCCTACCCACTGAGCCACAGACACCACCCACCAAACAAGATTTTTTTAATGAAAATATCATATGTAGACACTTGGATGACTTGAAAAGGAAGAATTACAGAGAGATGCCAATCAAAGGATGGGGCAGAGTTAAATGAGGGGATAGAGTTAAAATAAGGTTAAACAGAATGCAAAGGGAAAAAGGCCGTACACTGGACAAAATGAAACACAGGAATTGATTCACACAAAAGACTATACAATTTTAAAATATTTTATAATTGCTACATAACTTTAACATATTTAAAGCAAACCTCATTAAAAAACACAAAAAGAAACTAAGGAATTCATACCATCGTTGGAGAATTTAGTAGCACCATCCCATATTGGAAAAAAAAATCAATAAATGAAAGTCAATAAGAGCATCAAGGATTAAATGAAATGATAGTATTGTAAACAGGAAGTGCTCCCCTGAAAAATAAAACACCATACCATTCATCTAGAAAATAATCATCTCTGCAAACACATATGAAACATATTCTTGTTTAACATGTCAATAAAAATAGTTCAATAAATTATAATCACACTTTTTAACCACATGCAGCCAAAAAAAAAATGAAATTAAACATAAATCAGACTATCATAAAACCTATTAACTTGGGAAATTTTACACTGTCTAATAACTATTAGATTGAAAAGGCAGTCTACACAGCCATGTGGTTAGAAAGAGAGGACTTAAAAACGGTATTTGCAAAGCACCTTCTATAAGAAGGTGAATAATCTCTGCCCATATCAAATAGCAAGTTTGAAGACCTGAATGGGGTTTATAGAAATCTAAATTTCTACTCTCTCTTACACCTGCCTTCAAGCCTCTTCCCAAAACAAAGAAATAAAAATAAAACAGGTAGTGTAAAGACTTTGTACTGACCAGCTTTGGAGAAAGCAATCTTTTCAGGCACCATTGATGAGATCTTACATAGGTAAATATTTAAGAAAGGCAATTAGTCAGTATCTGTAAGGATTTGAAGTGTGCATACCTTTTGATCTAGCACAAATATGTCCAGGAAATGAACTTAATGCAATACTCACAAGTGGATAAATATTCTATACTTAAGGATAGTCCTTGTAGCACCAATTTTACTGGGGAATACCAGAAAAGAGACAACTGTAAATCAACAGGTAAATAGTTACATAAATGATGTTTCACCTATTGTATGGGAGTGAGGCAGACTTTGTTCTATTTTGTTTTAATTTTTATTTAATCATAAAGGATAACTATATGTTTCAATGTGTATGTAAAAGCCAGAAATATTAAGTGAAAAATACAAGTTTTATAATTAATTCATACAATGTGATCTCACTTACTTTGAAATGATGCATATTGTCTATGTGTGCAGATATGGATATTTAGATACGATAAAAAACTCAGGAAGATACGATAAACATCTTTAAGGGCCAAGGAAAATGCACAGTATAATTCATAGTGACATGCTGTATTCTAAACGCTCTGACATGGGTACCTTAAAAAGAGTCTCAAGGAACACTTTGATTTCTTGCTTCTGAATATCTAAGTAGTGCCTGGATCTTAAATAGTGACAGTATATTCACATATCTGAATAAAAATAATAAAATTATTGTACTATAGTGGGACCTTTACGGCCATGGGTTCCGCATCCATGGAGCCAACCAACTGTAGATGGAAATATTTTTTTAGGAAATGCATATGCCCATCAGCGTATGAATGGATAAACAAATTGTGCTATATGTGTGCCATGGAATATTATGCAGTCAAAAATACAGGAAGACTTTACATTTTTTTAGGTTTACCTGGATAGAGCTGAAACATATTCTTCTTAGTAAAGTATCTCAAGATTGGGGGGAAAAGTATCCAATGTACTCAATACTATTATGAAATCAATACATAAACAATTTTACACATTCATATGAAAGATAAAACATAAAGATAGTCCAGAAGGAAACAGGGAAGAGGAGGGAGAGGGGAGGAGGGGGGGAGAGTGAGTAGAGGGAGGGTATTTGGTGGGATCTCACCTAATGTACACAACGCAAGGAACATTTCAAAACAACTAAGAGTATATTATAAATGGTGTACCACAAAAATAATAAGTGAGGTGATGGTTATGGTAATTAGTTTGATTTAAGCATTCCATATTGTATATCAAATCATTACATTGTACCCTATAAATGTATACAGTTATGATTTAATAAAAGTTCAGTTTTAAAAAAAATGCATGGTAGGCCATGCAAGGTGGCTCACACCTGAAATCCTAACATTCTGAGAGGCCGAGGCAGAAGGATCACTGGAGCTCAGGAGTTCAAGATCAACCTGAGCAAGAGCAAAATCCCATATCTACTAAAAATAGGGTGTTGTGGCAGGCACCTATAGTCCCAGTATAGGAGGCTGAGGCAAGAGGATCACTTGAGTCCAGGAGTTTGAGATTGCTGTGAGCTATGATGCCGTGGCACTCTAGCCTGGGGCAACAGAGTGAGACTATGTCTCAAAAGAAAAAAAAAAAAAAGCATAGTTTCATCTGTGCTTAACATGTATAGACTTTTTTTCTTCTCATTATTCCTTAAACAATAGAGTATAACAACCACTCTATGTATATAGAACTTACAATGTATTAAATATTTTAAGTAATCTAGAGATGATTTAAAGTATGTTGGAAGATATGAAAATATAATATTATTTTAAATAAGAGACTTGAGTCTTTGTGGATTTGGCATCTGTGGGGATAGAGGAACCAATCTTCCATGGATACCAAAGGAAGATTGCATTTACAAAATTTAGAAAAGGTAAAATGTTAAGGAAGCAGAAAAATAAGCAACCAAAAATTACACAAAATCCGCTCATGTTAAGCAGAGCATACATGTTGCTTTATTTGAAAATATCTGAGCCAAGCACTGTGGTCCTTCTGTTTGTGTGGAGTCTGCATCTTTTATGCCTTAGTGTCAGAAAGAGCCCTGAATAGTGACAACTGATAGCCAGAATAATGCTGATAAAAGCCTACAAGAGCATTGGACAGAGAAGAAATACTCGATCTCCTCATTAGGCTGAACTTACAGCACAGAGTGGATTAAGTCATTTTAAAAGACTTTCTCTGTGAAACTTGGTATGTACAAATTATGATATTAATATCCTTCCATTCTTAGAAAAAGTCAAAAATCCCATTTAATTCTACTTCTGCAACTAACTTTCCCACAAATCTTACTCTTTTCATAAATGGCTCTCCCAATTTGTTATTAATTCTCTTTCATTTAATAATGAACCTTTTTTTTTTTTTTTTTTGAGACACAGCCTCAAGCTGTCCCCCTGGGTAGAGGGCTATGGCATCACAGCTCTCAACAACCTCCAACTCCTGGGCTTAAGCGAGTCTCCTGCCTCAGCCTCCCAAGTAGCTGGAACTACAGGCAACCGCCACAATGCCCGGCTATTTTTTGGTTGCAGCCATCATTGTTGTTTGGCGGGCCAGGGCTACATTTGAACCCACCAGCTCAGGTATATGTGGCTGGCGCCTTAGCCACTTGAGCTACAGGCACTGAGACAATAATGAACCTTTTTTTTTTCTTTACTTTCCACATCTAGTTCAAAGTCCATACTCTTCCCCTGAAGGTCCACTTTGAGTGGATCCCTTTCTCACCCTTTCCACTATGCCCCCAGTCTAAGCCACTGGCATCTCCTCCAAGACTCCAGCTGTCATCTTCTCTACTTCACTTTGCCCCCAAAGGTCTTTTCTTCAAGAAGAACCAGCCCTCATCCTGCTCGGCTTCCTTCCCAGCACATAGCGCCCGACCTTGTTATGTGAGCACTAGTTGACGGCCTCCCCAACTAAAATGTAGGCTCCCTCAGATGAGGACTCTAGTCTCACTTGGGACTGCTACATGCCCTCTGCCAAAAAGCGTGACAGACACATAAACTGTAATCCTGGCACTCGAAGACAGCCATTATAAATTATACACTGGAGAGTGGGGGCTGCATAACAAACAGTGGAGAACTGCGTGAGAAATGAGTGCTCAGAACTGGGACTATGGTGATGGCGGCAGAGAACGAGAAGCAATCAAATGGGAGAGAGCATTTGGGACATAAAATCATCAGATTCAATAGGGGACACGAGGAAAGGAAAGTGTTAGGGATTGCTTATACAAACCGGACAGGTCATCATGCCATTGACGAGACACACTGCAAATTCTCCCAGGATGAGGAGGCGGCTGACAGGTAGACAGGGCTGTTGCTCAGTTCGGGTTGGCACTTGTTGTGTGGGAGGTGACCTGGCAACCAGCGTCCGGTCCAGAGAGAAGAGCATGCGCAGTGCAGGCTGGTGTTCCTGGGACCGTCTCATCAAACGTCCTGCCAGCGGGCTGAGTGCTAGAATTTAAATATGGGCCTCTCCTTTCATCAACCACTGTGCTGCTGTCAGCTTTGATCCCGGGCCGGACACTTTGGAGTGTTTATCTGAAAGTCATGAAAAGGAAGTCAGGCGTGACCAGGCTGCTGCTGTAATATCCAAGAAGTCCTATTCTGTTGACCCAATTTAAGAGCTTTTTTTTTTTCCTCTAATAAAAGTGTTTAAGGTCTGTTTATTTCCGAAAATCTGCTTGTATCGAATTCTGTCGTCCTGTTGTTTCGTGCTTTCTGGGAGTGTTTTTTCTGTCTTTGCCACTTTGCTCTTTCAACTGGCTCTGTCTTTGACCGCATGAACTATTATTTTTTTAACTTTTGATGGGAATTTAGGATATAGGAAGACTTGGCGTAATTCTCCTTATGACTAGTTTCAAAAATTTTAAAAAGATAATAAAACCTGTGTGATCAAACCTTAATGATCAAAATTCAGAACAAAACAATAACTTTGGGTCTTCCCCCAAAGGAGGGTTATAAATGTATTTTTGCTAGTCACCCTTTCCATCCTCACAACCAAGTCATTGAGGCAAAAATATGGAAGCACCAACGAGGCATTGTTTTCCATTTCTTACCATTTGCATTTTAGTGAATTACTAAATTCCATTTTCCTATCTAAATATTTCTCACATCCATCCTGTTTCCCCCTGTAAACTTCCCCTATTTTGAGTACTTGTGACTTCTCACGTGGACTTTGGTGACAACCTCTCCACTCATGACCCTGTCTCTGGTACTTCTTCTAAAAAGGAGCCAAAGTGCTTTATATAACATGACAATTTTTTACCCTGCATAAAACTCTTCAGTGATGGCCTGTCACCCCAGAATAAAGTGTCTGTCCTGGAACACACGTTAAAGTCCTTTTAACTCACACACACCCACTTTTCCAGCCCTGAGCTTCTTAGCCATTCATACCTTAGACTCTCTGATGAAGACACAAGAAACTGTATTTTCCCATAAACGTGATACTAATTTTATCCTCATTTATATCCTAAGATTGTCCTGCTGTCTTAAATTACTATCTTTTCCATCGCCCTACTTCAAGTGCTCGAACAGACTTGAATAGTATTTTACATATTATATTTTCTTGGAAGCCTGCTCCAAAAAACCCACCATGGGTATCCTTAACCAAACTCCTGCTTCCCTTTAGTGCTACGACAATGCACAGCATTATCATGTTTACCAGTAAAGTTACTGTATTTTAAATAATTGTCTTTTTTGGTGTTTTTCTTTTAGTCCCTTGAGGGAAAGGACTACGTTTTGTTGCCCCGTTCTTCTTCTTTTTTCTATTTGTATAAATTGCTGGGGCGCAAGTATAATTTTGTTACATGTGTAAGTTGCATGATGATGAGTCAAAGCTTTTAGGGTGTCTGTCATGGGAATGACATATACAATTAAATACATTAAATGATGTCTACTCATTCAACCCTGCTCCATGCCCTCGCCCTTCTCAGGCTGCTTTGTGTGCCGTTCCACACTCCATGTACATGTGTAGGCGCATTTACCTCCCACTTATAAACACGTGCTGGTTGTCTTTTGTATCTGACTTGCTTCATTTAGGATAATGGCCTCCAGTCCCATCCATGTTGCCTTGCCAAAGGTGTGATGTCATTCTGTGTTGTGGCTGAATAGTATTCTATTCTCTGTGTGTGTGTTATATGCATATACATAATATATGCATATATGCAAATACATAATATATGTGCATACACACATACACACACACACACCACTTTTTGTTTTTTTTTGAGACAGAGCCTCACTATATCACCCTTGGTAGAATACCATGGTGTCACAGCTCACAGCAACCTCAAACTCTCTTGCCTCACCCTCTCAAGTACCTAGGAGTACAGGTGCCCACCACAATGCCCGGCTATTTTTTTTTCTTTTTTTTTTTTTTTTTTTTGCAGTTATTTTTGTTTGGCAGGCCCAGGCTGGGCTCAAACCCACCAGCCTCAGTGCATGTGGCTGGTGCCCTAGCTTCTGAGCTACAGGTGCCGAGCCACACCACTTTTTCTTGATCCAATCATCCATTAATGGACACTTGATATCTTTCAATTATGAATAGTGCTATGATAAACACACACATACAAGTACAGTGTCTTTTTGATACAATCATTTCTTATCTTTTGGACACCCAATAAAAGTAGTGGGATTGTTGAATCAAATGGTAATTCTGCTTTGGTTCTTTGAGAAATCCCCGTATTTCTTCTCACAGAGGTTGTACAAATTTACGTTTCCACCAATAATTTATAAGCATTCTCTTTTCTTTGCATCCTCAGAAAAATGTGTTATTATTTTTCTTTTTTAAAGTAATATATTCACTGCACATTCAGTGTGTTTATGAATATAATGTGTTGTGTCTTCTTTTTTTTCTTTGCTTTAAAACATTGCAAGAACTTTTTATCTGAAAACTCCAATTTTTTATAGCATAGAAATTATTCTGCTGTTATTTTTGGTTATTTGGAGGTTTCATTTGTTTGTTTGTTTCAGCTTCATTTGCTCTGGTTTCCTCTGACCCCTATTATTCTTACAGCAGCTCTCTGCTCTCTGCCCTCATATCTACTCTTCCCCTCTCCATATTCATGCCTGTGACATTTTACTTTACATTCTGATTTTTACTTAGATGACCCTGATTTGATTTTGTGCAATAGCAGTTCTGTACTTTATTCTTTTTAATCAGGATTTTAATTTTTCCCCCTTTTATTTTTTCAGAATATTTAGCTTTTTAAAAAATTGAATCTGGAGATTCAATTCTCAGCCCCCTTTCACTCTTCCTTTTAAAAACTCCAGCACATGTTTCTGATTGCTATTGCTATTGACCAAACTTTGAGTTTTTAATAAATATGTTATTTGGTTTACTTACTTTTTTTGTTTGTTTTATTACTTTTTCTTCTTAATAAATTAGCTCAAACTCTGATAACAAAAAGTGGGGTGGTATTTATTGGATCAACTTAAATCCGGAATCTGCTTTATTAAGCTGGGAGTCTTATAAGGAAGAATTTAGAATGTATTTTGAGAGGTCAAAATAGTGCCTGACATTTGAGGCTTACGGCACAACGGAGGGGCCTGGCTGACAGCCTGGGAGGTGCTGTACCAGCAATGGCCACGTGGGATTTTTTTCTTTTATTTGTTTTTCATAGTGAAAATAAATATTTAATGCTTCTCAGAGCAAGTGATGTGAATGTTTCTAAACTCTAGGAGAGTTAAATGCTTCTAAGAGTAAACTAAGAGTTCCAAGTTAGGAAGAAATGATTTACTGCTGCAAGTGAACCAACCTTTCTATTCCACGTTCAAATATTTGTTGTCTTTATTGTGTTGTTTAGAGTTCTTGTTGACATTGAAATAACAATGAATAAAGATAATATGTCTCACGGCATCCATTGTTTTCTTGTTCCTTGTCCCCACCTAACTAAGAGCAAAGAGACATTCCCTGAGCTTGAGCTTATCCTTAATGGTTTGTGACTCCCCAACGTGCTGGGGAATGACTTCCCAATGGAGAATGCCAGACGTTTGATGGAAAAGCCTTTCTGAACTTGGTTTCCAAATGGCTCAGCAATTTGGGCTTTCAGCAATATGATATAATTTTAAGCCTTTCTTCTTTTTATTGATGGAATTCATGTGTCATAAAATCTATCTTTTCAGCATATGTACAATGTGGTGTATTCACAAAGTTGTGAAACCATTATCATTATTTAATTCCAGAATGTCTCCATAACCCTAGAAAACAACTTACATGCCCATTAGTAGTCATTCCTCATTTGTTCCATGCCCAGACATGGCAACCACAAATCTACTTTCCATCTCTATGTAGTTGTCTATTTGGGGCATTTCAAATAAATAGAATCATATGATATGTGGCCTTTTGTATCTTCTTTGACTCACAGTAATAGAATTTAAGGTTTGTCCATGTTAGAGAATAAATCAGGTCTTTATTCTTTTATGACTAAATAATATTCAAGGGTATAAACATCACATTTTGTTTATCCATTCATCAATTGATGAACTTTGGAAGAAATTTTCTTTAATTTCAGTTGAAAGTTTCAGTACAAATCATTAGGTTACATTGCTTGCATTTGTTAAGCAAAGTTCACGTTGTTGTTGAGGCCTTCGCCCTAGAGGTGTGCTGTAGACCCCAACATTGTGCCCATTAGGTGAGAGCTTACCAAACCCCTCCCTCTTCCCATCTCCCCTTTCCCTTGCCTCCACCCCCACTAAATTTTAATTGTGCTCTTCTCTTCTGTAGGGGTGGTGTAGTTGCTTATATATTGGTTTCATATTAGTATTCCATATATTGGATACTTGCTTTTCCATTCTTGTGATACTTTACCAGAGGTATGTGTGCTTCCAAGAAGAATGTGCTTTAAATCCATCCGGGTAAATATAAAAGACGTCAAAGATGGAAGAATTTTTAACCTTGGCTGGTCACTGAATGTTTTTTATTTAAGGATAAATGGTAGTTTCTACAGAAGTAGAGCTATATGCACCAGGCCCCATGGAAGACAGTATATTACTCAGCAATCCTGGAAAAGAGTGCATAAGCTTAGAAAGGGCACAGGGCATAGGATAGATTCTGGGGACCAGCCAAGTGCTAACAAAGTTAGTGGCCTGAAAGACGCTACCTAATAAATTTCAGGCTCCAGAAGGTCCAGAAAACCTTGTGTGGCCTCACAGTCTTTGTGAAGCTTGACCTTGAACTATATATGCACAGTAGATCTGGTATTACAGGCTAATTGGCACATATTTGCATGAATTGATGAAAATTATCACTTTGAAATAATGAAGCAACTGATCAATATGCTTCCGGAGATGAGAGAGGTTCTAGCTATATATTGTGAGGATCAGGATGATGTTAGTAGTGCTAGACCAGCTGCCCAATCACATTCTGCATTCAAGATCAAGAAAAGATCATTAAGGGAACTTTTTGTGACATTTTCAGAGTCCCAAAGAACTACTCAATTGCTAGTATCAAATTATCTCCAGTGTGGTTTAATCCAATGTAAGTGAGGGAAATTCCCCAAGGGATAACTCAAGAATCTTCAAGGCAAGGCAATTTATACCAGGACACAGAGGAAAGGAGGTGGCACAGGACTGATGATGCCTATTCAAAGAGGGAGGGGATGTCCTGTCATTATATACAGCCCACCCTCAACTCTGGACTCAAAAGAAAAACAGAATGGAAGACGTTTTGAATATATTCACTGGGACACAAAATGTGCCTCAAATAAGCCCTGGTGACTAGGAATGCTATTATTGCAGATTTCAGAATTTACTATGAAGGCAACAATATCTGATATGGTATTTTCAGAGAGAAAGGATTTTATGAGAACAGTAAGTGCATAATGTCAAAATCAGTTTTTACTGAGAAATTTTTTTTTCCATTTGAGTTTATTACTGGACACAGATGAGCTAAAATTTGAAGGATATATAAGAAACTCAGGAATTATGGCATTCAAAATATATGAGAAAGTAATAGTGAGCAGCTGGCAATATTGAAGTTCCCTGGAAATCTCTTCAGGTGGCAAATCTAGTTACCTGTGCAAGCATTGGTAATACCATTGGGATCATCAGCCAAAATTAACCTCCCATTTCTCCCATCGTGGTTTCTTTATGAATTATAGACAAGTGGAATCAACTAGTGGACAACATGGATTGGCAGAAAATAGTGGCATATCAAGTGTGGAAGGGAAAGAGTTTGCATTTGATTAAAAGCCCTGATGATTCACACAATTGGCTCCTAGAAATAATATTTTAAATTGGGATAATTGTTCTAGGGGAAAGGAATTACCTTGCTGTATAATTCAGCTGCTTGGGATTAATGTGATGATAATTTTGTGTCTCCCTCAATTAAAAAAATATGAGTAACATGAGAGATTGGAATTGAACTAATACAAGCCTGAAAGAATCTGGACTCTAGCATTTAAGAATTGTTCTAGCTTAAATCAAGCAGCATGAACAATTTTGGACAATATCATGCTATTAATCATTAATGCATGCTATCAGGGTCAGGCACTACCTTAACAATCTGATTTATGTTAGCTCATTTAATCCTCAAACTCATATCAGGAGTAAAATTATCCTCATTGTACTGATGAGGAAAGCAAAGCACAGAGGCTTCATGTAAAAATTTGAATATCTCATATTTCACATCTACTGAGCAATATAACAGGCTTTAAAAAGCCAGGTATCCTGACCCAAAAGCCCGAATTCTTCTTCACCCACCCATGCTCCTTCTCATGGATAGATTTTAAATTTTAATTTCTTTGATATATTTTCCTCAGTAGGACAATAAAAATATTATTGCCATCTTTCATTCCTTTGAGCTGTCAAATGGAAGGGGGGAATTAATATTTGAAATTTAATTTCTTGCTCAGAATTTGATGTTGAAATGATTTAAATTCAAATTTGAAACATGCCTATGCGGCCATTTTATTTTATTTTTTATTATTCCTCAGAACCTTTGAGAAGTTATGTTGGACAACCTAGTTATACCTAGTTTGGATAGAAGAATTATAGAAATTAAGCTTTCCATGTTAACTACAGAGTAGACTTTGGGTTAACTAATAGATGTAATATTCTGATGCATTTCAGTGCATTATGGGGGCAAAATTTGATATTTCTCACCAGTAATCCCAGGACAGTATCCAAAGAACAGTGTTTGACATGGAATGAGTGGCCTCAGAAAAGTGTGACTATAACTTTCCCAATTATTGACCTCTTCCCATAAGAGGGGAAACTACACCTGTGATTGCCTATGGGCACGACAAATGTTAGTGAGAAAATGTGCATGCCCATGACAAGTTTGCTTCCCTGTGGAGGACCACCAATAACTCTAACAGTTCTGGCCTCTCTTCAGTCACTGTTGTCTTTTGGGATGAGGAGACATTTGCCTTACTTATAAGTTAGGAATAAGAAGTATGGCATGGCCATTCAATCTCTTCCTTTGGAAGCTGACCCTTTGGGATGACCTAAAGGCTCACTACCCTGCAGTAATATCAATGCTTAGGCAGGTCTGACTGGCCCTGCACTGCTGACTAGGGAAGTCTGTCTAATTCTGAGATTCAGCATCAGTTATAGCATATCCTTGTCTGTAAATGAGAACTATATTCCCAGTTATCAGTTTTATCTGCACAAAAAAAGGTGATATTTTGCCCTCCCATCTGAATTAATACATACACATAAAAATTTAGTAATAGGCTCATCCTTGGGTAGAGAAGAAGGGTGTTATTGCTTAGATCATCTTGAACTCCTGTTGATAATCAGTCTAAACAGTGAGCATTGTCCTTGACATATGCCTTAGTCAGTGATTCTGGGCTGCTGTCACAAAGCGCCATAGGCTGAATGACTTAGAACAGATATTTATTAATCTATCTGTCCTAAAATTGGAAGAAGAAATGTTGTGAGTAGTTCTAGTTCTGGAGCCTGTAAGTCCAAGATCAGGCTTTCCACATGGTTGAATTCTGTTGAGGGCCTCTTTCTAGGTTATACAGACTGCCATCTTCCTGTGATGTCACTTTTTGGGAGGGGCTACAGGCTTCATTAAGCCACTTTCATAAGGGCATTAATCTCATTTGCGAGGGCTCCACCTCCATGGTCTAATTACCTCTCCAAGTCTCCACCTCCTAATACCATCAGAATGAGGGTCAGGATTTCAAGTTAAAGGATGAAATTGGGGGAAACGCAACCATTCATTCCATTTCAGTATCATTTTTGCTGTTGGTATCATTTTCATAGATGCTATTGTCATCATCATTATATGATCTGGTGCCTTTCATTTCGAACTGTTTCCTTTTCATTTCCCCCTGTCCAATCCTTATAAAGTTGTGCTTTGGTATTGGAAAGGTATCATGGGTTTCTCATATATTCTTATTTATTAATAATTATCTTCCAGTATAATGGTTTGCAGAATGGTCTTGTCTTTTACCAACAGTAATCCATAACAATGGAAGCCTTTCATTCTGAGTCCCAATAATATTATTTTTACACTATATTTTATATTTTTCATAAAGCGTCAACTTTTTTTCTGAGTAAGCTTTGCATCTATCCAAGTATTTGCCTTCATATAGAATAGGAAGATTTCATGTAGCTCTGCCCTGAAAATGGAAAATTAGGTGATGTAAGTAGTTCTAGTGTAATTTCTAGTGAATTATTGAAAAGGACAATTTGGTATAGCTCAATTTAACCTTCATGGTATAATAACCACTCCAGAGAAGCAAGATGGACTCCCACCCCCAATTTGCTTTGGATGTCCAGATTGGTGGTGTCACACAAGAAGTAAGAGGGCAGGTTTTCAAGGGAAAGCAAGCGGCTCTCAAGCAGATCTGAAAATAACTTGAGAACCAGTAGATGGCTCATTCCTTAAGATTGAATTTTTAATTGTGGTTGGGGGTGTGAGTGGGGTAAAGATTCTCATACAAGGGAAGAAGCTTAGGTGGTTTGAACCCCTCTCCTGCCAAAGGAGGGAGTACCAGGGCTTTGTTACCAGCTTACTCAGATACAGAACAGAAAGGGAAAAGAAAGTGTAAGACTTAAAAGCCATCAGGAGTCAAAGATCAAAAAATGCAGACTCATTATTACAAACAGGATCGGCCACTATTTTAAGAAGACATCCATATTGAATAGTGTGAAAGAGAAAGAATCCACACAAGGTTCTACTGATGAGATTGAAACGCAGTCATCAACCCAACGAGAGTAGAACCAAAGGACCAGGAGAGCTGGACTGTTGGGACAAAGGTTACATTACGCTTAGAACTTTGTCTCATTTGGGAGGAGGAGAGAGATACTGAATAGACAAGCACACACTGTGAGATATACATCAACTAAATAGGTTTGTTAAAGTGCAAGGTCATTGAATAGTAGAAATAGAATGCACAACTTGCAAATCAGCCAAGTAAAGGAAAAAGAATTAAGGAAGTCTGTCATGGCAGCTGGAGGCAGAGAAGGTAAATAAATAAATAAATGAATAAGATGGCAGAAAAATGCCATATACTATATATCCCAGATGTCTGTAAATAAACAAAATCTAATCCTGAAAGGAGAAACATGTACTCGCCAGGAGTCATGTGAATATTATGGACTGCATTATTGTTTATAACAGCTAAGCATTGGAACAAACTTAAATGCCCACAGAGTGAAGTGAATAAGTAAATTGCAGCACATTCATACCATGAAATAGTGTGCAACATTTAAAATTAATAAGCAAGACCTACATGTATAAATTAGATAGATCCCAGAAACAACGCTGAGTACAAACATAAACGGCTAGTACAATGATGCATAGCATTACCACTCTTAATTAGTTTTAATTAAAAATTAATTTAAGACCACAAAATATTATATATCCCTTTAATGGATAGAGTATGTGTCCCAGAAGTATAAAAAACACAAACAGAAATAATGCATGGAAATTTCAGTATAACAGTTCCTCGGGGCAGGGGCGGGGGGAAGAGAAGAATGAGATTAGAAGAGCTTTTAGGCTGGGTGTGGTGGCTACACCTGCAATCCTAGGACTAGAGGAAGATGAGGCAAGTAGATTGCTTGAACTCATAGGGTCAAGACCAGCCTAAGCAAAGTGAGACCCCACTACTAAAAATGGAAAAACTGAGGCAAGGGGATCTCTTGAGCCCAAGTTGGAGGTTGCTATGAGCTATGCCATGGCACTAAACCGAGGGCAACAGCTTGAGACTCTGTATCCAAAAAAAAAGACCCTTTAACTGGATTCCTCATATTTTATTTCTGTTTTTATTTTTTAATAATCTAAATCAAACATGGCAATATGTAAAAATAAGTGAATGTAGACATGAACACTGTTCTATGTGACTCTCTGTACTTATCTATCCCACAAAAAAGTATTTCATATTTGATCTTGCAAAAGATCTAAGATATTCCCTATAACCTAAATGTATTTTTTTAATGTGAACCGGATGATGAAATTAAGGCAAGAAAAAAGATGTTAAAGTGTCACCAGAGATGAATATTCAAGGAAAGAAGTGAAAAGGCAGCCTTGATCACATGTGAAAGGTTGGACCCACGGAGCTGGGAGACTTGGACTTTCCCTGAAGGGGGTGGAACTGAAGAGAAAAAGAAGAGATCCAGGCAGACAGACAGAGGTGTCTAGTTTAGAACAACTAGTTTCTCAGCTATCATTTTCTATTTTCTGTATAAATCTGAAGCCCAGGTTGACTACCAAGATTGGGAAGGGTATTAGAACATGGAGGTTATGGTGGTGAGAGATGTGGAGACAATAGAGGAAGTTTGACATGATTGCTACGGGGTAAGGGGTGAGAATCGTATGGAAGCAAACAAGCTGGGTGCACGGGCTAATGAGAGCAGCCCTGCATGGCTGGCACTCCCAGCTGACCCGGGGTGCAATTTGCCAAGCTTTGTTAGCAGCCCAGATACACACATAGAACCATACATTCCTATATTTAGTTAGATTCAATCACAGTTGAGATTCTGCCAGGCATATGTGATAATCACAATGTAGTTCAAAATACTGGCAAGTAAATAGCTAAAGTAGAAGAGCAGGGATTCTAACCTGGATGGAGAGGAACCCTAGACTATAGGGAGGAAAGAAAGACAACAGTAAAACAGAAAAATGAAAATGTAAAAAAGAATTCTCACAATTCCATTACCCAACGACAACCAGTAGTACACTTTGGCGTATTTCCTCTGAGCCTTTAAAAATTATATTGATATATACAGACATAGATGTATTTATGTGAACACATACACATATACATACATACATATATACCATGTATGTTCATAAAGCAAAAAAAAGGTACGGCATTGTAGCTATTGTGCCTCTTTAAAATGTATGTGATTATCTTTCCAACTTAATAAAATTCATCTAGCATTGATTTACTGCATAAATCATATTATATTTGGGGGAGTAAAATAATTTATTTAAATTATTCTCAATTGTATGGCATTGATATTGTCATCAACTGTTTACTATCATTAAATAGTGTTATAATAACAATTTGAAATTCAGACTTTTATATAATATAAATTCACATAATACTTTGATAAAATAAACCCCTAGATAGTATATCAAAAGTTTAGCATATCTTAACTAAACTCCTACTCTTAGGAAGTATACACACACACACACATGCATAAATGGTCTTTGATACTTTCTTCCCTGGGATTCTCTGAGAAGAAAGGGTTGATTTATAACACCTCAGAGCACAGGTGACCCACAGGTGACCTTTCCTATAACCATCCTTCAGAGACTGTGAGAAGTGGATATCACACAGATACAATGAACTCTGAACTCACCTTTAATTTGGTTTCATAAATTCTACTCTATTAAACATCCCAAACCTGGACAGAACAAAGAATAATCAGTTCTCATTCCCTCCCTTGGCTCAATTCCTTACCTTTGAGAATGATGTAATATTCTTTCTACACAAGTTAATCACTTTATACTTAGTCTCCCTCCTGCCCATTGTCCATGTCTAGGCAACTTTCCTGAGCACACGAGCCATTCATCTAGAAAATATACTGGGCTAATCATGCAGCCAGCACTTTGAAAGATCTGGGAAATACAGAGATGTTCAACTGTATAAAATATAGAGCTTCTCCCTCTTCCATACTCCTGAGGCAGCTATTACAGGCATCACTCTTTGAACCTTGGAACATACAAGCTGTGGAAGATAGATTAGGTTTCCCAGGTAGCAGAGCCTGAGATGGAGATTTGTGTGCAGGTGGCTTACTGGGGAGTGCTCTCTGGAAGACCAAATCGAACCAAGGGAGGAAAATGAGATTGAGCACAGAGAGATGTGGAATAGTGATGCCTTATAACACAGGTGCTAGCCGGACCCTCGGGGTGCTCTGTGGCCAGAGTGACCCTTCAGAGATGTCCCCAATTGAGGCAATGAGGTTGGAACTTTGCACCTCTCCTTGGACCAGCCTTGGATGTCCATTGCTTCTAGGAAGAAAAATTTTGAAGAAGGCCAAGAACAATTCCTTGGGAACATTCATCTATGAGAAGTAAAAAGGCAGCACTCTTGAGAAATGAGTACCTCGGTCCTAAGGAGGCAGACTCTGGGAAGGTTGCTACTAGAGCTACTTTGCAGACAACTAACTTGCACTACTTAACCGGGCTCTAGTTCTTTAATTCATCAAGAATGCACTCATGAATGGATCTTATATCTCTAACCAAATTGTAACTTCCAGAGATCAGAAACGGTGCACAAAACTTCTCCTGCTTGCCCATAATCTAGCACCATGCTTCAATATCCTAGGCGCTTTAATTTAATTTGACAAATCCCTACCCCTTAACTTTACAAAGCATTGTCCATCCCACATTTATTTTCTCACCTGCAACTGACATCCTACTCTAAATATTCATAATTTCTCCCCTGGATTGGTACTTACATTTTAAACAATACTTATCCTTTACCTATTTCATAAAATCCCTCAGGTTTAGCAGAAAGATGGTGGATTGTCTCTTTAACTTTAAATGCAGTATCTTACAGTGAAGCCATGTGTTAACTAGGAAATTTCTCCATCCGTATGACCTGCATATTTACTCAGTTTGGACTTAATCATCGGAAAGCAAGAGCCGCGTCTGCCTGACCCTCTTTGTTTAGCATCCAAGTCCCAGCGTGTCGTCCTCTAGATGAGTAGTGTGTGGTGTGCGTCATGTGAAATCTCAGAGTGAAAGCTGAGAGAGACCAGATGAAGCTTCCACAACAGGCATCAGTGGTGACAGCTATGTGAATATCTAATCAACAGGCATGACCCTTAGGACCCAACCTTCTTTCTTTTTCTTAAATTATTTTCTTAAGAAAGCCCCAGGTCCTTTTCAGCTTTTCTTCCCAAAGATCAGGAGCCACAGCTATGCTAGTTATTTGTCAATAGGAAAGATGATTCTTAAGAGAACCCAAAGAGGTATGTGTGCTATTCAGGAAGTGTGTGAGTCAGGGTACGGAAGGAGTCTGATGTACACCCTAACTTGACTCTGTTTGTACAAACTTAGAATTGTGTCCATTTCACCAGGCTCCAAATACTTACATGTTGGAAGACAATGTATAAAATTTCCATCCTCTGTTTCATCAATGTTTCAATTCATTTTCTTTCTGTTTCTGTTTTAGCCTTTTGTTTGATCTTCGTACCTCCATTCTTTTTAGATGACTTTTTGTGAGCATCTGTCATGAGCCAGACATCATACTGATTGCTTTAGATTCACCTCAACATAATCCATTTCTGTAATGCCTACTGTTAGTTATGCTTATTCCCATTCTACGGGAATTGAGGCTCAGAGAGGTTTTGTTTCCTGCCAAAGTCACATGTCTAGAAACATGAATGGAAGGTGTGAAATAGTCCATACTTTTGTCAATGTCCTTTCTGTCTGTCCACAGATACCAGAGGGAAATGTCTCAGCTGTGTGATCCAAAAATAAATAAATACATCCTTGGCCCAGTCTTCTTTGTATTATAGAGACCTGCTCTACATCAGCCCACTCTGGAACCTGTCTGCTCCATCAGGGCAGAGGCCAACTAAGAGTGAGCCCTCCAGTTGGTGGGTGAGAAAGGGAAGGCCCAGTCGGGAGCAAAGCAGTAAACTAAAATGCCAGACCCGAATTGCACCTTACGTATGTTCCATTACAGGTATCTGCCACAAACAACACCGACTTCCTAAAATGTATCACAAGTGTGTGACCACATTACACAAGGCTCTGAGAAACATGATGACTGATCAATAAACCTAAGCATGAGAAGGAATGAAATATACACTAAGAAATATATGCTATGTTCATTTAGCATGGAGGGTTACATATCCTGCAGACTTTCTTGCACAGTGTAGTGACACACCACTGCGTTATTAATGCTTTGGAAAAATTTATTTATTCTATTCCATTAGTGTATTTTAACAAACATTGCTTTGGGACAGTATGCTTGCCAATTTAGGTTTATGAGACTGTCAACATAATTTACATGCACACAAAAATATGATACAATATTGCCAATGCAGAATCGCCTTGTCAAATGATATTGTCACAAAAAAAATGAAACAGTACCCCAGCTGACGCACCAGGCATATTCATCACTGTTGGCTGCACAGAATTTGAGGTGACATGCTGAAATATACTTAATGCCTTTTTTTCATGCATCAAATGAATAAAAAGTGAATGAATGAGGTACTTCTGACTGCCATATACTGTGCAAAAGCAAATAGATTTCTTGTTTCACTCAGGAAAAAAAGGAAGAATAAAAATAATACATGGGTTCCCAAAATAGTTGACAGAATTATATTTATTATTCATTTGGAAAACCGAATATGCTACAAAAATCACGAATGGTTCTAAAGCATTCAGCTGCAGTGAGTGACACTGTCCCGGAATGGTATTGTGGCAAACCCGGGGTTTCTATCTCACCCAGGATGAAGAGCTGGGCAGCCTGGAACAAATGCAGTTATCGGGCCTAGGACCTTGTATTAAATAATACAAAAGGTTTTAATAAAACTGCTTCTTTTAGAAGGTGGATAATTAGACTGATGGATGTGCCTTTTCTCCACTTTGAAATCTCCAATCCTTTGAGTGTGGTTTCTAGCATTGATAGTTTCAAGTCCGGGTTCGATCTGCACATATCTGAGCCTCAGAAGAATGTAAACACTTCAGTCAAAAGGTTTTCTAATTCTCTCTGCACTAGTGGTTTGTAAGTTCAAGGGATTTCACTGTCCAGAGAACACCCAGCTTGCTCCCCGGGAGGACAGGAGAGATGAATACAGAGCTTTGCCAGTCCTGAGGGAATTGATCTCCAGGGGCTCTTTGCCCACTGATGAAGGAGGTGGAGGTGCTGGAGGTAAAGGAGGTCCCTAGCTCTGGACCTCACCATCAACAGTGAGGCAGGGATATGTGAGCCTGGTCTGCCACAGTCCGCTTGGCATAAGAGGACGGAGACTGGTTCTCATCATAGTCCCTCCGTCTCACAGGGATCCCTAAAGTAAGAGTGCCCTGCTCTAGTAAATTTCCTGTTGTTAGAACATTCCTGCTTAGGATTCACATATTCAACAGGAGAAAAAAAATTGTCCCGGGTTCAGAAACTGAAGACAGTGGCTCATGGTCGCACTCTACAGGCTGCTGAGTCAGCAGCAAATTGAGGACTCTAATTCTTTCCTGAAAGTTTCAGTTGATCAAACTGAGACATATAAATAACAAAATGAGATGAGGGAGGACTTTGTGTAGCAATCAGGATGAAGCCCACGGCATGAGTGTGAAGCCCGACTTTGCTACGGACGTCTCATGGAATCTCTCTCATCCTCATTTTCCTCATATGTAAAATAGAAATGGTATTTACTTCACAGCTATTAAATGGGAAATTGTAGAACCATATAAAATGCCTAATATTTGGCATTTTTTTGATATACAAAAAGAGCAATGTTTATGGTTCACCTAGCACAATTACCTATAATTCAATAAACATGATCAATGCTCATTGATTATTGGTTTACTAAATATAAGCGCTAAAAAGTTGAAGAAGCTCTGTAAAAAAAGATGAAGCATTACTACTTTACTATCATTACTGCTACTATTACATGTTTAATAACATTATACTATCCTAACTATTTTTCTTCATCGTAATATTTAAAATGTTAACTATGAAATATAATATTGAACATTTCTTTTCAATGTAAGATGGACAATGAAACATAAGGTTGTCTATCTAAAAATGGATTTAAATTTCTGTAGAGAACCACACACACACACATATATATATGTACACCATGACTATTTATCTTTAGACTCCATGAGTATGTTAATTCCTTTGAGAAAATATTTTCCCGAAAGTTGACTTATAATCCCAAACCCTGAAAACCCACTTAAGTTAACACCTCCTATCAGGTAGCATGGAACTTGCCATTTTCCATTTTACAAGCTCATTAGCAGCACTGTCAAGATAGCAGCTGGCTTCTGCCATTCACACCAGAATTTTGGTGAATGCCCTAATTAATGACTGGGCAAAAGAAAGGATGGCAGGATAGGATGGGTACCTAACCCACCATGAGGGATGAGAGGACGGATAGAGCTTCTGTGAGTTCCCAAGCCCAGATGCAGGTAAAATTCATTACTGAAGGCAAAGCGGCAAAGGGAAGAAGAAAAGTCACGAAAGAAAGAGACATTGAGATGGGGAGTAGATAGAGGAAGGAGCAATAAAGTAATGGAGAAAAATTACTGGAGAATAGGATGATGCATTGTCAAGAGTATCCTACACCTACTGGCTCTGAACGAGGAAAGTGTTCGCAATAGGCACCAATTGCAGTGAATTATATGACACTTTTTCTATGACTAGAAAAATGTCTTCCTAACCCCAGCTGGTGATCAAATTGGTGTCCTGGAGAATGATGATGACTAGATTTTATTATTTTGATATCCACATGGAAAATTATCATTGGTAACCTCAAAGAGTTAAAACCATTTTAAAGAAATTATGTTAAAGATGTCTGCCTTAATAATAACATGCAGCCTAATGTCTATGGGATAGTTTGGGATGAAAGAGATATATGGCAAAAAAATAAAATAATCTTTTCGTTCCACACCACCACAGGCGTGAAAACTTAAAATATATCTTAGCCTGTTTAACTCCATGAAGTGATACACACATTGGTCAAAACCCCTGTTGAATTTGACAAATGATTGAATCTGAAATTTTCAGCTGAAAATGCAAACAGATTCTGGTGATATACTCCAAGTGCACTCATACCTAAATTAGAAAACGTATAGGTTCTGGAAAGACCATTGAAATGTGGAGTCAGATACAAGTTGGATTGGGATAATTTTAGTGTCAGATATGAACCAAAGAGCCAAAGAAACTATGTAAAATAATATGAACTTATTTAAAGCCAATGCAAACATGTCAAGACTGAAAAATGTCTTTGAGTTAAAAAACTTCCGCACAGCCTTTGCTGTATCAATGTGCTTACAGGAGGGTGTTCTAAATCCCCGTAACTCTGTTCTTAGACACTAGCACAGAAAGTGGCATCACAGGTGTGCTATATCTTGGATCATAATCCCACCTATCACTATGTTGATGACCAAAAACACTGTGTTCTGGAAGGGTGGTATTGAACTATCGGTGGATGGCTCATAGGAGACTTCTATTTGGTGCATAGGCCAATAAGAGTTTATGTGTAAATATCTTATACATCAAACCCATGCTATGACATTTCTTTTAAAATAGATTTATACAAGTAAAAAAATGAGTTGTTTTAAAGAAAATATTAAAATTATGGCATGTTAATATGTCAAACACAGTGTCAAAATTGTGACTTTGGTCTTTGAATGATTCGAGTTTGCCAAACATGAGCTTAGATGAAAGGATAAGTGGCTGTGGGCCAAATCTCCAGATGGTCTGAAAGCAAAGGGGGATGGAGCCAATGTCTGATGAGAGAGGCTTGCTGGAGGGGGGCAACGCTGGGCTGAAATTAACAAGAATAAATTAAAATAGCATAAATGTAATTTTTTTTTTTTTTTTACATTTTAGGTACTAAACAGCATCTGACCAAGCATAGGGGTTCTGAGAACTTACTTCACTGCAACTTACGTGAAAATAACTCTTTGTGAACAATCAAAAGCTCTTGTGCTTGTGTTGGTCCTCACAGTGTATGAATTGTATTCTTTGGTAAGTATGAGTCAAGAACTTCTTAGAAGTCTAGTGTAATTTAGGATGCAAATAGAAGAATATAATGCAAGAGAGGGGTGGTGCCACTTATCCTTCATATGAGAGAGGGGAAAATAAAATCATGTCTTATCGCTTCCATCACGCTTTTGATATTAGAGTTAAGATGAATGTTTTCAGCTCCCACATGTTCCAACAAGGATTCTACTTCTTTCCTGTACTCCTGTCTCCCTCTACCAATATAATCTGGGAATGTATACATACTTTATCCTTAAAAAATTATGAATCTAACAATTTTTAAAAATTTATATTTAATTTTTATGATTAAAGTGATAAAATATATATTCTTTCCTTCATTTTACATGAGCTTTCTTTCACCTCCTATGTCATAATATCTGCACTCTTGAGCCTTTGGTTACTTTTTTTCCTTCTTCATTCATCTCCCTGTCAGAAGACTATCGCCTTCAAGAGTGCATAGGTGTGTAAGCGTATATATGCATGTTTGTGCTTTGAGTGTACTTTAGCTGGTGGATGATCTGAGCCTTCATGTATCTGAAAATATTTTCCCGTTATCTTTTTACATTAAAAAAAAAAAAAAGGAAACTAGGTTAAAGAGTTTCCAATAAAAAAATATTTCCTTAAAAATTCTGTAGACTTTCATCTATCGTCTTCTGCCTCAGGGTGTTAAAGAGCAAAAGAAATTAAGAATACCTTCATTTTAAGATACTACATTTCTAGTTTTGTTTTCCCCCCTTACTGAATACTTATGGGATACAGAGTCTGTACAAGAAGTGTCTAGGTATTTTCTTTAACTCCTCATGATTGCAATGGGGGACACTGTAATCTACACCTAGGTCTTTCTTCAGGTGAAAAAGAAAACATGTGTTTGATCTTCCCACCTGCCAAATATTTAATAATTAATTAATCTTATCTTGTGTCGCTATTCTGTGCACCACATTTGTCATGTTTTTGTCATTCCTGTTTGCATTCCTTTGTCCTCTCACTCTGCATTTTGACAGATCTTCCACAATCTCTGTCCTCTCCATCAGAGATTAGGTAACTGCACCTTGGTCTCTACCTCTGCTGGCCTCACCACCCTCCGGTGCTGTCAGACCACTTGAAATTCTCCTTCATCTCTCTTGTAGTTTTGCTTATTACTTTTCCAAAATGTCATATCACTCTTTTTTCCTTAATGTCTTCATTCTTATTTCATAAAGAATAATCTCGGGCTCAGTGCCTGTGGCTCAAGTGGCTAAGGCGCCAGCCACATACACCCAAGGTGGCGGGTTTGAATCCAGCCTGGGCCCGCCAAACAACAATGACAGCTGCAACCAAAAATTAGCCAGGCATTGTGGTGGGCACCTGTGGTCCCAGCTACTTGGGAGGCAGAGGCAGGAGACTCGCTTGAGCTCAGGAGCTGGAGGTTGCTGTGAGCTGTGATGCCACAGCACTCTACCCAGGGTGACAGCTTGAGGCTCTGTCTCAAAAAAAAAAAAAAAAAGAATAATCTCTCACTCTAAGTAGAATGCCAAACAGTGTGCCCTGAAATTTTCTCCTGGAATTTAAAATACAATATTTTCAGAAATCTTCCTCTCGTCTCCCCTTATTCTAAAGTTATTTCTTCATTGGCCACATGAAGAGTCTGTTTTATCCTCCATAGTTCTCTTTTTCTCATCCTTTAGCCAGCCCAGAAAAATTCAGTCATTACTTGTCAAAAGAGTATGCCTTGTCTCTTTTCACCAAAGTCTATCCCTGCCAATTCTCTAGCAAGGGAAAAGGACCACTATCCTTGCAATTGTATAAGCACATACACATAAAAACAGAAGCAGAGAAATCAATTTTGATGCTTCTGTCTCTCTTGTAATATTCTGGGGCATTAGCAGGTCTTGTGGGTTTAACCCAGCAAATATATCATTAATATATTCACTTCTTCATTTCTGCACTACCATATCATTAGTTAAGTCATCATGATCTTTGACTTAAACTATCTAGTTTCCTAAATTTTTTTCCTATATTTACTTTTATCTTGACCTTTGAAAATTGCAAATGAACTTGTGGCTCCCCAGGTGAAAATTCTTCAAAGACTTGCCATTGCTCTTAGAATTAAAAAAAATCAATTAACTTCACATTACCTACAACAGATGTCCTCAAACTACAGCCTGCGGGCCACATGCAGCTGCCTAGGACATTTATCCGGCCCATCAGGTGTTTTTGCTGCCACTGCCTGTCCTGCTTAGCAGCCGACTTGTCCCGAGGCCTGCAGTCTGGCCCTCCAACGGTCTGAGGGACAGTGAACTGGCCCTCTGTTTAAAAAGTGTGAGGACCCCTGAAAGGTTCCATTTCTCCTGGCACTTGTTCAATCATGAGACTCTTCTGGCACTCTTCCTCCCTAAGCCTCCCTTTCAGGTTCTTGAATGGTAACCTGCTCCCTTCTACCACAGTATTTTTGCATTTGCTATTTATTCTGCAAGGAAGGTCCTTGTCCCTACCCCACACAAAAACACCTTGTTAATACACTCATTTAAATCTGTCAGCTCAAACGACATCCTTTGTGAAATCTCTTCCTTGAGATTTTGGAAAAGAATTAGAACCCCCCACACACACCTATTTCTGGGCTTTAAAATTTCTAGTACATTTCACAACGTGTAAGTACACCCCTGTCATTACTCGACCATCACTTTGTTTTATCTAAATAAGAGCTCCATGCCATAGTGATGATATCTGTTTGATCAACATTTGTTGAATTGATAACTAAATCTCTGGATCTTTTTCTCAGATGTACAGTTGGAAAGAAGGTTGAAGTGTACAATTCCTCTTCCAATCCTCCACTTCAAGTAGACTTTTAACTAACTCCCTCATTCTCTGCTAAAATAATATCTGGTAACATAAAAAAAAATTACGGTACTTAGCATACAATAGAAACACTGTTCCCTAGCCTTGCCCATAATGACGATGTCTAAAGATTCTTCTCCCAGAATTTCAACTCCATAGGGTCACAGCTCAATCCCTCTCTTCCAATCAATTTAGGATCAAGTTGTAACTGGTATCAAAAGCCACCTTCTTGATAATGATAAACTAGCCTCTTCAACTCAGTATATCATATCTCCCTATCTTATTTTCTTCTTCATAATTAATGTAATCTATTGGCTTCACTATTTGACTCCTCTGCAGACTTCCTGTGCTCAAAGACCCTACCTCTTTTCTTGTCACTGGACTGCAACTATCACCACTGGATAGGATCAGAACATCCCATCTTCAACAGCAACCACCTGCCCCCAGCAGGGGTGGGGGAGCCGTGGCCTCCACACCACATGCAAAATGATGGGATTTGTTCTGTCAAATTTGGACAGAAAGGCCACGTTCAAAGATCCAAACAGCCAAGTGTGGCCGCAAGACCACAGATTCCCCACCCCTCCTTAGAGTGAAGAAGTGAGCCGAAGATGAAAAGTTGCTCTGACCTGTTCACAAGCTTTTCCTGTAAAGGCCCAGGGCAGTCAGAGAGCAGAAGAGGAGGTGGTAGCTGACCGGGAAGCTCTCTTTCAGGAACACATTTGGGAAAGGAATTATTAGGTGGAGGTAAGACTGTGTTAGAGGTGGGAGTCTTTTCAGAGGAGCACTAGGACCATTCTGTACTGAGAAACAGTACCTTGTGGCTGTTATTCCCTTCCTCCTCCTATCAGAACCACTCTGTCCCGTGGCCTGAGCCTTTAAGGCTTGAGTTCATTCCTCACATGACTGCAAATGAGGTGGCCCCTGTACAGACATACGCAATGTCTTTCAGATTTGGACTGTTCCAGGGCCAGCTACTTCCATAGGAACCTGGACCACGAAGGGCTCTGCAGTACAGAAGGACCCAGCGGACGTGTGACACAAGCCCAGAGCAGTTAGGTGTGTGTTGGAGGCGGGCTGGTCAAACTTTCCTCTTCCTGTGAGCCAGGACACTCAGCTATAGTGCACATTTTTTCATCCACTCCATTCCCAAGTGAAGATTTTGTTTCAAAGCCTCATCTATGACCAATTCCATATTCAGATTATTGTGGGGAGTTGAGCCCTCCTCCATCACCTACAACAGAAATTAGCACTGTTCCTTCTTTCTTATTTTTTTTTCATACCTCTTATTACTTTTGGTACCATAGAAAGATTGTTCTGTCCAAAGAGATGTGAAATATTCCAGAAATATTGCACCAAGGGTGTGTGTAGCACAAATCAACTTGCCTTGAGCTTCTCTGATATATAGCCAGTGTTTTAATGTTCTCATTTATACTGATATGTGATACATCTTCATAGTGTTGCCTTAATCACAAATGACAAGGGTGGAAAATGTAATAAAGACAGGGGCACATTAATCCACTTTGTATGAAAATGTGGAGAGGTAATCCAATTTTGAGCTGCTTGCTCTTAAAATAAATATATATATAAAAGTTTGTAGGATTTCTGCACCTTAGTTGGTGAGATGGTGGTCAATTCTAAAGAGCCATATTTCAGGTAAAGAGGCCTCAATCCCCCAAGTGTGTGCACAGAGGTAGTGGGGTCAGGCTGAGAAATAAAGCCCGGGCTCTGGGGAGCATGTTTGCTGATGATTTATTGCAAATATCTTTATCAGGAGATCAACATTCGGGCAGCACTCTGGCATGTTGGTTCCTTGCTGGCCTCAGAGAGATATTTCAATTCTGGGGAATGCTGTAGTGCCTTCCCTGGTGCAACCCCTAAGGCTGGGTCATACAAAAAGTAATTCTGACTCTACTCCCTAAAGATAAGCCAGAGTTCATTTTGTGAAAAATCTATAGAAAGGAGGTCGACCCAGTAAGAGCACATATTTCTAGAAGGGGAGTTGGGGTGAGGGGGAGAACAGTTATGATGGAGTCAGGTTTTCCCTAAACCATAAGCAATGTCATTTCAAGCAGTGCTGGTGCCTGTACTTGTGCACTGTGTACACTGCATACACAAATGTTGCATCTTCAGTGCTTACAGCTAGCAGAGAAGCACAGGAAAAATGCAAGCTTGGGACTTCTTACAGAGTCCCAAGTTTTAATCTCACCTTCTCTTTGCTCTATGACATGGCAAGTAGTTTAACTCCTCTGAACCTCAGTTTCCTTATCGGTAAGACAGAGATTGTATAAGTTACCTCACAGGATCGTTAGAAACAGGATCCAGCAATTCCATCCCTATAGATCTACTAAGACAAGTGAAAATAAAACATGTAGAATGTGTACAAAAACCTGTACACAACGGATTGTTCATAGTAACATAATTTGCATATCCAAAAGGTGGACACAACACACATGTCTATCAACTGATAAACAGATACCCAAATGTGGTATATCAATACAGTGGTATATCAATACAGCCGTTCAAAGGACTGAAGTACCGACGTGTGCTATAATACAGATGAGCCTTAAAAATGTTATCCTAAGTAGAAGCAGCCCATCACAAATAGCCACATTTTATATGATTCTTTGTATTCGAAATGTCAAAAACAGAGAAATGAGAATAGAGGCTGCCCACATTTTGCTAAAACTCTTCTCAGTAAGAGCAGCCTTTTCTCTCTGTCTGAGGAGGTTAGTTTCCTCTGTCTTAGGAACTTACAATGTCCTCTCCTGTCATGTGGTTGCCGCATGAAGGGCTGCTGGTTGTCCAAAAGACATATATGTATCCCTACTGTGGTTTTTCACTTATTTAGCTAGAACCATTACCCAGTGTCCAACCCAAGCCAGGGACTCACAGAAGGTGCTGCACACAGAGAAACCTGTGAGGAATCATAATACAGAACAAAATGTTGCATAATTTTTTCAAGTTTATCAGCAGAATCCATGTGTGGGGTATTGGATCCTAGGCTGTTGGATAATGATGAAGGGAATATAATATTGGATGGAGGCGAATTTACTGATATGAGATTTCTAAAGGGATTCCAGATTTTATTGTTAGGTTAAGAATCTGGGAGGGAGCATACGATACTAGCTTGTTTAATGGGTTGACTAAACGTTGGATAGGAAATTGATCTAAATTATATTAGATTAAAATGCCAAACATTTCCTGGAATATTGCAAAGGAAAATAGTTCTTTTTCTGACCTCAGACTAGGCATCTATTTTAGCTTTTAACATCAGAGTTTGTTATGTTTTAACCACACAAAGAATTAATAGCTTCAAAGCTCTGGGCCAAATAACTATAAGACTTATTTTCCATACAGAGAAAAATAAAGATAGTACTAACCTTTCCCTTGGAGTAGTTGAGATAATTGAATGAGATAATGAATATAAATATAGTGCCTGATACATAATCATTGCTAGGTCAATGTTAGTTATTTACCTTAAAAGGTACATGTATGCCAGAGGATAGGAAATAAATTCCACAAAAATCTGGGAAACTGCCCCTGCCATGAAATTTCTAAGGGCCCAGAGGTCTAGGATAAATCAAGATATTTCTTCCAAAACCAAGTTACTGCGTTTTGTCCCTCATCCCTCCATTAAGAGTCAATATGCTTATGTGTCTGTTTGGATTTTGTAGGTAATATAGACTTTGAGCTACTTTATCCCATTTTACAAGTTAAAAAAAGGTGCTACCAGAACAAAAGCCCAGAATAAGGAGGGCTCTGAGATAGGTCTAGATAGTCACACAAGCTTCTCTGCCGCTAGAAGATCTCACAGTACTTGAAGTACCCATAACATAAGAATGATAAACAGCCTTTGTCATATGAGTCTAAACACAGAGTTTTAGGATTTTGAAGCAAAGCTTTATCATTCCCTGAAAATAATTATTGTCCTTTTGAAAATCAGCTTCTACTTTGCTACACAGCCTTAATATTTTTCCATGGACCCCTAAGCTATCATACAATCAATCTGAGCAATCCATCATGAACTTGATGTTTTCTGACCTATACATCAAAATTCTGACTGTAGATAAAGTACAAGAAGTAGAAGAAGGTTAAGCTTTCTGGGTGGTGCCTGTGGCTCAAGGAGTAGGGCACCAGCACCATATGCCAGAGGTCGTGGGTTCAAACCCTGCCCTGGCCAAAAACTGCAAAAAGAAGAAAAGAGAAAAGAAGGTTAATCTTTGGCAGGTGGTCTTTGCTATTATTGAAGAGCTATTTTTCCCAGACATAGTTTTGCCTTCCCTACTGTCCACAATGTTTTTATGAAAATCACCATCCTTATTTACCATTGTGGCATTATATGCAGGGTTGCTTTTTACAAAGCAATTCATATGAGACTGAATAAATTGTGGCAATGAGACCATTGTTTTGAAATCCCTAAGAATTACCTTCCTCTCTATCACCTTGAAGTAGACAACCTGAAGGAATTATAGAATGACCTTTTTGTTGTTTTTAACTTTGCTTATATAGTGATAAAAGATACGAAACAGGATATTTTCTATTTAACCATTTTTAAATGTATAAGTTAGCTATATTAAGTATATTCATATTATTGTGCAATCATTACCACTATCTTCAGAACTCTTTTCATCCTGCAAAACTGAAATTCTACATATAATGTTCTTATTCAAATGTTTGGTGAAGTCACTAGTGAAACTATCAATTCCAGGACTTGACTGGGTTGAAAACTTTTGATTATTGATTCAGTTTTCTTACTGTTTGTTACAGGTTGATACAGATTTTTATTTCCTCATGATTTAATGTTGATATGTTTTATGCTGCAGGGGTCCTCAAACTACGGCCCGCAGGCCAGATGCAGCCGGCCTAGGATATTTATCCAGCCCCCCGGGTGTCTTTGCCACTGCTGCCTGTCCTGCTTAGCAGCTGTCCAGAGACCCGCAGTCTGGCCCTCCAACAGTCTCAGGGACAGTGAACTGGCCCCCTGTTTAAAAAGTTTGAGGAGCCCTGTGAGTCTTAGGACCTTTTCCATTTCATTAAAGCTATCTTTTTGGGAGGTATACAATTGCTCGTAGTACTGTCTGCTAATTCCTTTCATTGCTGAAATCAATAGTCATTTTTGTATCAAATTATTGAGACCTCTCTGTTTTTCTTAGTTCATCAGCCTAAAGAGTCTTTGCAAAGAACCTACTTTTGGTTTCATTGATTATCTCTATAGTTTTTCTAGTCTTTATCTCATTTATCTCTGCTCTAATCTTTATTATCTCCCTTTTTCTGCTACCTCTGGGTTTAGTTCTTCTTCTTCTAGTTTCTGATGTTGTAAAACTATGATGTTGATTTGAGAACTTTGTTTCTAAAGTAAGCATTTATGGCTACAAATTTCTTCCTTAATGCTGTTTTGACTGTATCTAGTAAGTATTAGTACGTTGCGTTTTAATTCGCCTCTAAGTAGTTTCTAACTTCTCTTGTGATTTTTGTTTGACTTAGACAAGATCAGTTTAAGATTATATTGTTTAATTTCCACAAATTAGTGAATTTTCCAGTTTTGCTTCTGTTATCAAGTGCTAATTTATCCCATTGTGATTAGAGAAGATACTTTGAATATTTATTATTAAAACATCTATTGAGACTTAGGTTGTGGCCTAACATGTGGTCTACCCTGGAAAATTTTCTTTATGTGCTAGAGTGGAATGCGTATCAGGCTCTTGTTGGTTAGAGTGTTCTTTGTATGTCATTTAGATCCAGTTGGTTTATTGTGTTCTTTAAGTCTTTTATTTTCTCCTTTATCTTCTGTTGGGTTATTCTATTTATCATTGAGAATTGAGTATTAAAGTCTCCAACTATTATTTTTTAACTTTCTATTTCTCCAACTATTATTTTATAACTTTCTATTTCAATTCTGCCAGTTTTTGTCTCATACATTTTAATAGTCTCTTACTATACAAATGCATGTTTATAACTGCTATATCTTTTTGCTCTGTTGAACCTTTTGTTAATCCATAATGTTCTTCTTTGTCTCCTGTAAACCTTAAAAAAACATTAAAAGACTAATATTAGTAAATCTTCTCCCACTCTCCTGGTTACTATTTTCATGGGATATTTTTCCTATCCTTTCACTTTCAATCTATTTGTGTTTTGGATCTAAAATGAGTCTCATGTAGACATTATATAGTTAAATCATTTTTCTCATAATTGGAGAATTTAATCCATTTAGACTTGACTACTGATAAGGAAGGACTTCTATTATTATGTTATTTTTCTATGGTGTTTAGCTTTTTTATCTCTCATTTTTTTGTCCCTTTTGTGTTTAGTTGATATTTTGAAGTGAAGTGTTATGAGTCCCTTCCCATTTCTTTTTGTGTGTATTTTTATGGGTATTTCTTTTGTTGTTACTATGGGCACTACATTTAACATTTTAAAGTTATGACACTCATATGAAAGTTATGAAATTCATCTTTATATATTGCATTTCTATAAACAAATTGCAAAATTTCACTTTTATAAGTTAATATTTTTTACCATGTTAATCTCTTAAGTAACAAGTAACAAAATCTCTTAGTAAACAAAATGTAGAATTATAAACCAAAGTGACCAAAATACTAGCTTTTATGATTGCCCATGTATTTGTCCTTACTGAGACCTTTATTTATTCATACAGTTTCTAGTTACTGTCCAGTGTTCTTTCATTTCACCCTAAAGTACTCTCTTGATAATTTTTTACAGAGTAGAACAAGTGGTAACAAGCTCTCTCAGCTCTTGTTTACCTGGGAATGTCACAATTTCTCTCTCATTTCTGAAGGATGGTTTTGCCAACTATAAGATTCTTGGTTGTGCTTTTATTTATTTTGCCTTTTACCACTCTGAATATATCAGCTCACTCCTGTGTGGCAACCTTTAAATTTTCTGAGGAGAAATTTACTGATAATCTTAATGAGGATCCCTTGTATGGGATGAGTCATTTTTCTCTTGGTGCTTTCAAGATTCTCTCTTTGTCTTTGACTTTTGACTATACTGTGTCTCAGTGTAAGTTTCTTTGATTTCATCCTAGTTGGAGTTTGTTGAGATTGTTGGATATTTATATTCATATCTTTCATCAAATTTAGAAATTTGGGGTCATTATTTTATGAAATATTTCACCACTCCTTTGTCTCTCTTCTCCTGAGGTTCTTACCATGCTTACCTTTGTTGACTTGATGATATCACACAGGTTTGTTAGGCTCTTTTTACTTTTCTTCAATCTTTTATTTATTTTTTTTTGCTTCTCATACTTGATAATTGTCATTATCCTCTCTTGACATTCACTGATTAGTTTCTTCCTGCTCAGATCTCCCTTGAGTACCTCTAGTGATTTTTAAAATTTTAGTTATTATGCTTCATAGCTTCATTATCTCTTTCCTTTTTTGGGTTTTCTGTCTCTTTACTGATGTCTTCATTTTGTTTATACATTGCTTAATCAAATTTCTCCATGTATTCCTTCAGTTCTGTGAGCATATTTAAGATAGTTGTTTAATGTCTATGTCTAATATATCTGCTATCAGATATTTCTCAGAGATAGTTTCTATTTGTTAAATTTTTTTCTTTTTAATCAGGCATACGTTTCTGTTTCTTTGTATGCCTTGTGATTTTTTTTTTTTTTTGAAACTGGACATTTTACTTTGATAATGTATTAACTCTAGAAATCAGATTGTCCCCCTTCCCTGGGGTTTGCCAATTGTTTGTTTGATGTGGGTTGGTTTTGACTGATACAGGATGTATCTGAGCCAAGAATAACCTTAAGCATAATCTTAGGTCTTTTTAGGCATTCCTGACCTTGCACCACTTCTTAGATATGCATAATAACTTTCTAATATCCCCCCATATATTCAGTTGCTTTGAATATCCTAGTCTTTAATGTCTGACTCCCAGAAAAGAAAACATAAATAAATGAAGAGAGAATAAAAAAGGTAGTAGCCTTTATTTCCCTTGGAATTTATATCAACTTGCGGGAGAGAAGCTTAAAACAATGGGAGGAGGTGTAAAAACAATGCCTCCACAAATATGCCTCTGTGATTAGAAGCAACAGGAGATCAGAACAGGTATCTTCAATATTGCTCACTGTGGCTGTCACCAGCTACATGCAAACTGCTCTGGGAATACATGCACAACTCCCTGACACAAGGGTGGGGAGAAAAGGATCAGTAGGCATTACCTAGCTAAGAACTCAAAAAAGTAACCACAATTTACCGTTTAAGGCCTCCTTCCCAGAAGCTATATGACTTTAACACTCTCCAGAGTTCTACAATAGTACATCAGATATATTTTGTCAATGGAAGTGTTGTCTGGTTAGAGAGACTGAGTCCTAGTGGTTTTGGTTTGCTGTATTCCCAGAATCCTCCTGAAATCAACTTTTAAAAACTCAGGGTGCCAGCTGACGTATGTCCTTCAGAATGCCATATAGTCCCAAATTAGCAAGAAATAAATGATGTGTTTCTCCCATTTCCAGTATTTGCAGGTTCTGGAAGTGAGCAGTAGAGAGGAAAGGGGCTCTGCTCACTGTTACTCCTAGTGATTCACAGCAGAAGTTTTGCTTCCTTTCCCCACCACATTTGGGCTCTGGCATTCTAGATGTCTGTCTAGAAGTCTTAGTGTGAAATGGTGATTATTTCCACCAGGAGACTCAAAAGTGGTTTCATTACACTGGAAATTAACTTTGCCATCTGGCCATCACAGGGTCCACATTCTAGTGAATCCACAGGCAATGAAGGGAGTTATATACAGACATGCCTGATTAATACTGTCAAGAGCACACAATGGGATGGAGGAAGACTGCATCTACAATGCAGACTGCAGTCATCTTAGTACTTTGATGTCCTTTGATTAAAGTAAAAGATAAGTATTTTAAAAATATCTTCAGTATTATAAAAAGTAATGACCCAGACGCTTTAGTTAGGAAGATGTGAGTCTCCTCACTAGAAAAAGAACAAAAGGTTCTTACTAAAGGTGAAGTTATGAAGATGTGAGTCACTTCACTAGGAAAAAAAAAAAAACAAAATAGCCAAGGTTCTTGCTGAATGTAAAGGAAATATGCAATAGTATTAGATGAAAGTAATCAATTATATATATGATCATGTGATGGATTATAGGGTTGAGATAGGCAACAATTATGGTTGATTTATTCCTTCATTCAATATCAATATATTTGCATTTACATCATATATTGTCTTTCTCCCATTTTTCTACCATTTCATGTAATACATTCATATGTCAATAGGAAAGGAAAAGTAAAACTTTTTCTCTTTATTCACACTCAACACAGAACAGTTTTGTGACAAGTTGTCGGTTTTCCTCCCCAAACCAACCACTTCTTCAACGCCAGCTGGATGTCACAATTCAATTCCATTCTGACAATAACCAGAGTTACCATAGATCCCACAGGTTAAGGGCTCAATCTCACAGCCCTATTCCCCACTTCAGATGCTGATTGCCAATGAGAGGCCCCTGGTAATCCACAACATCTGTCTGACTTGGCTACAAATTGGAGGTTCCTCTGACTCTCTTCTCAGTTTCAATAATACACTAGAACAGTGATTTCCAACTGGTGTGCTGTGAGAGGGTCTTAGGTGTACCACAAAAATTTTTATAGATCATTAATTAAATTATTTTTGAAAGAAGTTCAAAGCACAGTAAGTATATTCTCTTTTGATCACCATAATTTAAGTGTGCTGCTGAAATGTAACCATAGGTTCAAGTGCACCGTGCGATAAAATAGTTTGAAAACACTGTGCTAGAGGGACTCATAGAACCTAGGAAAAGAGTTTCTTTACTATTTCCGACTTATTACAAAGTCTATTATGAGGGATACAAAGGAACAGCCAGATAAAAAGATGCAGAGGGCAAGGTTCAGAAGGGTCCTGAGCACAGGAGTTTCTGTTCGCCTGGAATTGGAGTATGCCTCTGTCTGGGCCCATGGACGTGTGCCTATTCACCAACTCAAACCCTGTACTTTAGGGTTTTTTTATGGAGACTGTATCATGTAATTATGAATGATCACAAGCACATTATCCAGCACCTCTCCCCTTCCTGGAAGATAGAAGGTGATCTGAATGTTCCAAGCTTCTAATCATAGCTGGGTCTTTATGGTAAGAAATCCCCACCCAGGAGCCCATTCAGAGTCACCTTGCCAAAACAAAAGATATTCCTATCACCCAGAACATTCCAGGGAATTATGAGCGTTCTGCAGAAACCAAGATCAGAGACCAAATCCTAGAATAGCAATATACCCACCACAAGGAACTGGGGACTTAGACCAAATTCATATTTTGTATTATATCTCACCATTTAAGCTAGAGGATCACAAAAGTATAATTATAGCTCAGTGAGAAGATAATTATATCACCCAAACATGGAGAAACAGACTTTGTATTCTCTATGGAGGAAAGAGTCAGTTTGTTTGAGGTTACACAAAATACATTTGTGTATTGACCAGTGGATTTTGTTATTGCATTTATTTGAAATATATATATATATATATATATATATATGTAAAAGACACACACACACACACACATTTAGCTGAGATAGAACATGTTTCCTAGAATTCCCTGTGCTGCATAATTCTGTCAGTATATGCAGCTAGAGACATTTTGTGTTAGATCTGGAAACTGGAAATGAAGCGGCAGTCATATTCTTCTCAGTCCCCAAAGGTCAGTGCAGGCCACAAGACACTGTTACTGGCACTTCACTGCTTACCTGCTGGTTCTTCTGGCTGGCACAGAGTGTCAGCAAGCACTGCTGCTCTGTCAGCTTCCAATGACCCCTCCTCCAGCTACTCTGGCTCCTGGGCCATGTATGTTTAACATCATGAGTCGGGCCAATTTCCACCGTAGGGTACCCACATCACTGAAGTCAAAGGCGTGGAGACTTTGAGAGCCTTCTCCTCCTGAGTTCTGGTTCATCCTCCCAGGTTTCAGGCTTTTCTTGCTCTGTTTCACTTTATATCATTCTTTCCTTTTTAACTTCCTGCCATGCTGACTTCAGACCCCCGTACTAGACACAGAAGCAATAATCTTTCAAATGCTGTTCAACCAGCTTTTGTAATTGCATAAGGTAGCATCCCTATAATAAATACCTTTTAATGTCTTGCTCCTATTGGTTCTGCGTCTCTGATCAGCCCCACTGATACATGTCCTGCAGCTCCGGCACTGAGAGCAGAGAGCACGCTCCACCGGACTCCTGACCTCCACCTGGACAGCCACGAGCTCAAAGGGTTCGTGGGGAGAAAGTGACTAGGTCTGTGGGTAAGGCTTCCATTTAACCTCAAAAGGGAAGGCTGACAGCCTTGATTCTGGTATTGAAAGAAACATAAGTACCCCAAACCAGAGGAAAGATAACCACATTACATTTAGAATTGCTTTATCGTGATTCTTATAATCAATACCTAGGAATGGGAAGGTGAGATGAGCTTCTCTACCAAGGCATATGTCACCCCAAACTGCAGGAACTCATCATGGACAGATGAATCTCAGGGGACCAGGGCTGACTGCTATGGTTCACGTAACCAGGCTTCAAGTTGGAGGGCCTAAGACAAAGCACAAAGAAAGACCATATTCTCTGAGAGTAATTTGAAACCCCATGCTCGGTTTGCAGCCTCTGAACTAGCCACAGTACTGAACTCTGCCCGGGAATGAGAGGTCTGCTCTAGACCTAGATCTGTCTCTGTCAATTGGTGTGAGCCCCAGGTAGCTTCTTCTATCAGTTTTCTAGCAGCAGAAGAATGCATTTTGGATGGCATGGTCTGGCTAAAGCTATGAAGGAGACTCATGCATTAATTAAGGGAGAATCCTGGGATGGTGTCCTGACCACCTTTTGTAGATTCCATACTATGCACTTCTCTGCCAGAGAAGTCATTTACTTCCCATGGCCGTGAATGCCAGGAGGGGCCCACAGAACACTCTAAGAGCCTCTGGTTGGGATATGCAGTCTGGCTGTGTGCGTCTGAAGGCTCAGGACAGGGCTAGGCAGTACAGGGGATGCCCTGGCAAATTCAAGGGCAAATTATCCTGCCTGAAGTTCAAGAATAGATAGATTTATAGCCAGGGAGAATAAACAGACAGAATAACGAGTGCTAAGTGCTAATACTATCTTAGATCTGCACAAACATTTTCTATTTTAAAAGGCACTTCAAATATTTATTGAGCCCTGATACTGCAGGCATAGTTCTATACACGACAAGAGTATTGTAGTGAGAAAAAAAGATAAAGACTCCAGTTTTATAAAACTCACTGTCTTCCTATGAAAGACAGACAATAAACCGTATAAACAAACAGATAATTGGTGCCATGGATGATAAAATACAGGACAAAGGGGCAGAGGGTAATAATGATGGGATTTCTGTTTCATAGAAGTGTCTCAGTGAGGGCTGTCTTACACAGTGGCATTTGTGTGTTGTCCTGAGAGTAACGAGGGAGTAAGCTATGCAAGGATCCTTAGAAGAGGGGAAAGAGTTTTTATAAGAAGCAAGTGATGGAGTTGGGATTTGATCCCAAGTTATTTGATTTATAAACTTATTTTTTGTACTTCCTGGTACTTTTGTTGACACTTATTCTCAGCTGATGCTGGCCCCATGGTTCAACCCATGAGAGATATTTCCTTTAAGAATTTTGTGTACACTAAATTAGTATTTGGTGACTCAGACAAAGCCATGCACTGTGTTTATGCTTCATCTTGGACTTCTCCCCGCTAGCTCCCAAGGTAACTGAGGTTCCTTTTAAAGGGGTCCAAGTGCATCTCATGCAGTGGGGTTCAACATGGGACCCTAGACGTAAATCTGTATATGAAATGCTATGAGGCTTTCTGTAACTGACCTTTTACAAATCAACTTGTCTCTGGCACCCTTGTATTGGTGACCTCCATCATCATCCTAGGGCACTAGGGGTTTAGGAAATGTACTTTTGAAAATATGGATGAAAGAGTAAGGATGGGAGCCACTTCTAAGCTGAGTGAGTGACCTTGGACAAATATCTTGTACAAATCCAGACTTCCTGAGTTTCCAGAAGATGGAGGCAGAGATACTGTCCTTAAATCTTGGGCACTACAAGGGATCTCTCAGGCTGGTTTAGCTGCCTGATGTTTGAACACACTTCCCAAAACAGCCCTTTGATTGTTAGTGTGTGCAAAGGGATAACAGTGTAGCAATATTTCCATCCTTTCTTAGTTTTGTCAGAGCCTGTGTTCTTAGGGCAGGCACTTGCAGAAACTCATCCCGTGGGGAGGGAGGAAGGCTAGTGAGAATAAAGACACTCGCTTCTATGTCCCTATTCAGTGAAATCACTGGCTTTCCTAGGACTTGGAGCTGAGGCCTGAGTGTGCTCTCTTCCAAGTAATTTTGTGTGTGTGTTTGTGTGTGTGCATGCGCAAACTCTTTTTTATTTTTATTTTATTTTTATTTTTGTAGAGACAGAGTCTCACTTTATCACCCTTGGTAGAATGCCATGGCATCACACAGCTCACAACAACCTCTAACTCCTAGGTATAGGCGATTCTCTTGCCTCAGCCTCCCGAGTAGCTAGGACTACAGGTGCCCGCCACAACGCCCAGCTATTTTTTTGTTGCAGTTTGGCCAGGCCAGGTTGGAACCCGCCAGACTCGGTATATGGAGCCGGCACCCCACCCACTGAGCCACAGGCACCACCTTGCAATCTCTTTATTGAAACATAGCCTTCATATTGGCCAGGCACAGTGGCTCATGCCTGCAATCCTATCACTCTGGGAGGCTGAGGCAGGTAGATTGCTTGAGCTCAGGAGTTGGAGATCAGCCTAAGCAAGAGCAAGACCCCATCTCTACTAAAAATAAAAAAAAATTAGGTGGGTGTTGTGGTGGGTTTTTATATTTCCAGCTATTCAGGAAGCTGAGGCAAGAAGATCACTTAAACAAATTTGAGGTTGCTGTGAGCTATGAAATCATGGTTCCTTTGCCAGGGCCAACAAAGTGATATTCTGTCTCAAAAAAAAAAAAAAAAAAAAGAGAGAGAAAAAAAAATAGCCTTTGAATATAGCATTCATAAAGACAAGTACAAAAATAATTACAAATCCTGGGCTTGGCAAAATTTTAAATTCCAGCTTTGGTAAAATAAAAACCATCACCAATACTCCAAACCTACTGCACAAATATAACTATCACCTCATCTTGACTTAAATACCATATTTTTGTTTTACACAAATGGAAATGTACATTTCCTATCCGGGTTCTCCGTTCAACATTGTTTCTTGAGCGGCCTCCACATTGTCATAGGTGGCAACAGCTCATTCATTCTCATTGCTGTGAAACAAAATATTGTATGGATTTCCAACCAGTTCTCAAACCAACCTGTTATGTTTTACAGATTAGTGTCTGACATGGTTTTAAATGCAAAGACATCAAACTCCCATGACTTGGTTTACTTGGAGAAATGTGGGGGAAGGAGATACTATTAGAAATCTTTGACACCAGACCATAGTGATTTTTCAGTGACATGAGAGGGGAATCATGTCAGTAGAATATTCCACCGTCCGCTAAATAGGGACCATTTGACACACTGGCTTGGAAATGCATTTGAATCAAAACTGGTCAAATTTACAATCCTCTGGGTGCGTCTGTTGGCCCAGATCAAACAGCTGAGATACTGAAGGTCCCAGTAGGAACCGAAACCAAGGAACCACTGGATCAAGAGAGTGATTTGTAAGGAAAGTAAACATCAAAACTAAACTGTGGAGCCCAACGTCTGGAATGAGAATGCATTCCTACAGACAGAGGCATGGCATGTATTGCCTTATGCCTTTTTTTTATCAAAGAAAACTTTTGTCCTTTCACTGCAGTGATATTTTTTCCTGGCTCCCTAAGTTGTAGTTTCCTCATCTCTAAAATAAAGATAAGACCTGTTTTCTTGGTATTGTTGAGGGAATTAAATAAGGCAACTTAGACAAGATGATTGCTATTGTACGTCTTCAGTAAATAATAGCCATTTGCATGCGTAGTTTTAGACAACTTTCTCAGCAGTCATTGTTCATTTGCTGTGTAAACATTAAAGTAAAAATTATCAATGAGAACATAAACTGCTGACTTTCTGCTTGATGATTAATTTGTGCACAGACTTAAGCACTGACATTCGCGCATCAGGCAGAAACTAGAAAGGCACCGAGATGTCATCTCCGCCATCACTCATGTCCAGAGAGACCTGCCAAAGGCCCCTTTCACTCCGAGTTATTGGAGTGTTTGGTCCGGCAGCTCCGTGGTTCACTGAGCAAGGTCAGGGTCACCCCAGTCCTAGCTTCTTCAGGAAATTTCAAACCCTGAAGGCTGTAAGGGACTTTACAGGACATGTGACCCAACAGCCTCCCAGGGCTTGTGTCTATGGCATCCGTGACAGGGGTCACTCACCTTGTGTTTGAACACCCTCGGTGACAGGAAGTGCTGTGCCTTACAAGGCAGCCTACCCTCTTGTTGGGCTTTCTGGTGTCCCCTGTTTCCTTCTCATAGTACACTGACATAGACTCTCCCGGTAAGTCCCATCCATTTGTCTTGACTATGCCTTCTGGAGGCCACACCCTCTGTACCCTCATACACATGACAGCCCTTCAAAAAGATTTCCTTCCTGTTTTGAAATATATCATTTACCAAAAAGATGCCTGACAAGTGATCTTCAATCAACCCCCAGGAAGTTATATAGTGTCTCTTGAATAGTTTATGCAGCACGTGTGTGTGTGTGTGTGTGTGTGTGTGTCTGTGTTGCTGAATTTTATACGTACTTGACATGAGATGTTCTCTAATGAAGTCTTACAATTTTCATTTATTTGAATATAGCTTAATAAGAAAATAGTCCCAAACTGAAATTCACCAGTATGTTAAGCCCCTACTGCTAGGACGTCTGGTTGTAGTGAGAGTTTTTTAAGAAAACAGAAAAAGGCAATTAAGAATATGGGCTATGGAGTCCAACTGCCTGAGAGAAAACGTGGATTTTCTTTACCTTTTAATAGCTGTGTCATCCTGGGCAAACTGCTTATCTCTTTGCACTTAAGTTTCCTTATCCGTACATTGGTTTTTTAGATAATTACATGAAAAAATTACTATGAACACTTAGCTCACTTTCACACATAGGAGACAGTCAATAAAAATAAATTTTATAACAGTTCCTTTTTAATGATTATCCCCATTCTTGAAAATGGATGACCTTATTCTAGCCCTTAACCTGAAATCCATTTTTTTCTCCAAAGCCGATCACTTATCCAAGTCTACCTTACTCAGCAGCATGATTCAGGGTAAGAAATCAAGTGTAAAGCATTTAACTTTAAAATTTGTATGTGTGGTACTAAGCTCATGCTGCCTCTACGCCACAGCCTAATTAAATTAGCAAGCCAGTTCATCAACAAAATTTAAGATCCATTCTTCTAAACAGTCCCAACAGGTGATAATAAATGCATTCCAAAGACATTGCCTGCCCAGAATATATCTGAATTCCTCTTTAGGTAGATTTCAGAGCTAGAACTTTGTTTTTGTTTAATTCTCACTGATAGAGATGTATACCTTCTATTACCAAAAATAAAATTTACCCTCCTCGGAACGATGAGCAAGCTGGGTGATGAAGCTGAGAGTTGACTTGTGTCCCACACATCCACGTGCCTAAGAAACTGCACGCAATTTCCTAGAGGTTAATGGGCTCCTCTGTCTGCAAAGAGACGTTTCCACGAGGTTTCGGATTTTTCTCACTAGATACTTCCAAGAAAATTCTTTCAGAAAAGACAAACATTTGAAGTCATGAGTTCTCATGTGTTTCAACAAACATAAGTCAACCTTGTTAATTTGCCTAAAGACATCAATTTGGTACCAGCAGTCCTAAAGATATTATGCTAAATCCTGAGGATACAAAGGGAGAGTCTCCTCCCACAAGGAATTTCAAATGCAGCCAGGGGAAAAAAACAAAGGAGATTTGGGTTGCAGATGGGGCCCTGAGAAACCAAGAGAGCAGCATAGCTTCAGGGAGGATGTTGTAACCTTGTTGGAAAGGATGACCAAGGATGGACCTCGGATGGGCATCTTGGAGTTAGCCAGTAAGACAGTGAAGAGAAAGGGATTCTGTACAAATGAAACAGAGCAGCTGCAAGATTACAGCAACGGCTAAAGTGGGGTGTGCAGGGAGGGCTGTGTTGTAAAACAGACTTACAGACCCAGGCAGGAGCACTATCACAGATGTTGTGTTAAAACATTTAGCTTTAACCTTGGAAAAATAAATAAGAATATAAAAACCCAGGTTTACAAGTTAGAAATATTATCCTGGGGAGACGTGGAGTTAGGCTGTAGCAGAAATTCACTTGAGAAGTCCGGAGGAGCTGGATGGAGGTGATGATAATGAGGATGAAGAGAGGGTATAGATTTTCGGTAAGATTGATAGGAGGATCAATTAAGAGGACTTGGTAAACAACTTCAAGTGGCAGGTCAAGAGAAGAAGGGAGAGAAAGGTATTTTTGTTACAATTTGGCTCATTTAAGGGTCCTTGTATTTCTGCAAAGCCTTAACATTATCAAAGGAGATATCGATGCACGAACATCTGGAAGATTCTAAAACACACACACACACACCCCTCTGCATAATGAGTACATTTCATTATTTTTAGTCAATCTCAGGGCCATCACACAGAACCAAAGTGATGCATGAGGCCAGAAATAATTTTAGACCTCTGTGTTTGGCATTTATTTAAGGTTTATTATCGAGAGATAATAGACTGTGTGCTCCTTATAATAGAGCTGTAGAGTTTTTCAGAAATTAAAGTAGCAAATTGTGCAATGCCTTGTGCATGGCAATGATATTTAGCTGCTTCTTTCAGTTTCTTTCTGAGACACAGGGTCCAAGGTGATTTTAAAAAGAGTCCTTGGAGGCTGCTGTGAGTTTTCCATTGATTTCATATGCACAGAGGCTTCAGGTGTGCTCTTAATGGCACCTATTGTTAGCCAGTTTTAAAAGGGGAAGGCTTTGCTGGGAAAAAAAAAAAGGCATTGAGATGTATTTCAGGCTGAAGGAAAAATAGCAACCACCAAAGACTTTTATTTTGTCACTTTTACAACCACCTGACTGCAGACGGAAGTGTCTTAACTAAAGATCCCTATGTCCAAAAAAAACCCTTTCATTTGGAAAGTTTGGTATACTTTCTTAAACCCCTTTTGTAAAAATGAATGAGAATTAGCCTCTTTCCCACAAAAAGAAATTCATAGAGAGAAGAGCCCAAGGTGGGTTGGGAGGTATCTGGGAGCAAGTTTGGCTGGGCAGGAGGTGAGATCACAAGGGCACCAGTGGCTACAGAGGGAAAAAAAAGTATCATAGAAGAGCTGCCTCCTTCCTAAGTTCAAGGGCCCCAGACTGAGCACCTTGAGAGTATATCATGCAAGTAGCTCTCTGCTCTAAACAAGCCACGCTGGCCATTGACTTTACCAGAGCTATGTTTGGCCCTTCTGCTGCAGGCAATTTGCTATGAAATTTGGGACAATAAATCAGAATTGGGCACATTCCTTGCCCTGAATGAACCATCATTTGGTGATAAGTCCTGTTGTAACTCTAACCCATTACACTACAAGATAGACAGGACTAAGTATCACGAAATCAGTACAAGTACAAGCCGAAGGAGCAGGAAAAAGAGAATCAGTGTGGACTTCCTGGAAGAGACAACATTTGTTCAGGAACTTGAAGGATATGCATGAGTTTTACAGGCAGAGGGAGGACAGAGTATTTCAGCCAAGTGGACAGAGTGCTGAGACAGGTGTATGTGGCGTTTGCTTTTGCCTACAGTAAAGGCACCATTCTTTGCCTTCACGACAAGTGGCCTCCCTTCGTGTCATAACTGAGCAGGCAACAGGACCTCCCGCATTCCTTTAAATATCTCTCCATCTGCTTAAAGGACATCACTGAATGTAGCCTTAGGAAATTAAATGGACACTTACTGATTCATAACAGTCTGCGATCTGCCAGAGAATGAAATTATCAGAGGGGGTGAGAAGGGAAAAGTATTTTGGGAACCCAGAGAATTTATATTTAGAGCAGACACGGATTGAGAAGAAAATCTGCCAAGTGACAAACTGGAAGTAATTTACAGCGCTCTGGGTTCAGTCACAGCACATCTTAATCCCCTATTTAGCCCCTCTATTTCCTCGTTTCCTCCCTTCCCACTGGAACACCAACGTGCCCAGATTTGATTTAAAACTTACCCTACTTCAGTCTCCCCTGAAAATCGCAGGAGGGTAAAACCGTACCATAATTTGGAGATAGACTGAAAGAGCTCCATAGTTAAGAAAAAGAGCTGTGTTTGATCCTGGGACAGAAGTGTTTCTTCTTTATTGTGGGCACCCTGGCAATAAGCAAACAAAAGCCATCTCCAGGAATGCAGAGATTTCATTACATGCAAACTTTTGAGAGACACAGAATCTCCAAATCCGTGTGTATTGAAGAGTGAAGAGGGTTTGGGTATCGCAGCAGCCATAGGTGCCGCAGAGTGGGAGTGTGGGACAGGGTCAACGATGAACTCCAAGAAGGGACATGCTGTGAGTCTTATAAGGGTCTGCAATGTGGCTTCATTCTGGTTCTGAGACCACAGGATACATGTAGCACATACTTCTGGAGCAACATGAAGAATATTGGATGAAAAGTAGTTAAATATTTTTTATTAATATGTTAGCTAACATGTGTATTTACTGAGCATTTCCTAGCCGCTCACCACTGTTTAGACTGCTCTATATGAACTGGTTTATTTGCTCACCTGAACAATAAGATAGGAGAATAATACAATAATAAGATTGAAAAATGAGCAAACTGATATACAGAAAAGCTGAGTCATTGCTCTGGAGCTGCACAGTATCAAGTATTAGAGCCAAATTTTGGACTCAATCTACTGACAGAGATATGTTAACGATTTTTTAAATGCAAATTTTTTTACAAAAAGACATTATATATGAATTTGAGGAATTGGAGAGCTTTTAAATATGTCTATCCGTGTAAGGTCCTTTGCTGTTCTTTGCTTAAGGATTTTCTTACATGAAAGTAAAGTTCTACATGCCAAGTCAGGTGCTCAGACAATGAAGAGTTTGAGAGACTTGCTAGACATAATCTCTACCCTCAAAGAGCTTGAGAGAAAAATTGCACACAACACACAAGTGACTCTGAGACAGCAGCTCCAAGTCCCGATGTTCACGGAAAGGTGTAGGTGGCTTCCAGGAGCAGCGAGAATTAAAGTAGATCCTCGAGGAAATGCAGATCTATGTGGGGAGGGGAAAGCCCAAGGGAGGTAACACCAGCACAGAAGTAGGATGAGGATTTACATGGGAAACACAGGTGGGGGTGGGGGGCATGACAGGTGGGGAAGTGCACATTATTCAGTCAGAGAGAAATGTTAAATAAGGGAGAGAGCTGACAGAGGTCCTTGAATGGCGTCCAGCTCCTCCCTTTATGAACATTAATCAATTTCTTTCAATATTTAAGCACTGATCTTTCAGCCTAAACTTAATCCAAAACGGGGGAGATTGGTAAAGCTGTACATGCATGTGAGCTAGAAGGTATCACGGCAACAGTGGTCTTTAGGAAGATTGAATAGAAGGGAAAATAAGAAGTGGGGAATGGACGATGGGAACTTGTCAGTATGTTGTTCTGCCATAATCGCGTTTAAAGATAACAGCCAAGACTAAGAAAAAAGAAAAGGTTAGGGACAGGGAGGGCACATTTGAAAGATGTCACAAAGAACAGAATCAATATGCCTTGTTAAGAGATTGGATCTGGGGAACAAATTGGAAGCACGGTAGAACAGATTGAGAATCAAGAAAATGGTGGGCCAGATATAAACAATTACAGCTCATATGAACAAAAAGTGACAAATAGAGTCTAGTACAGGAGCAGGGGGAGCAAAGGAGGGGGTGGGAAAGAAGGAGGGAGGGAGGGCATTTGGGAGGATCTCACCCAAAGAGCACAATGTCAGTGAGTGCATAGAGCACACCCCTCCGGTGAGGGGCTCTTTCCCAATTGGAACTTTACCTTGAAAGTAAGAATAATGTGATCTAAAATTTTTACCCTCATATTAATTTGAAATTAAAAAAAAAAAAAAGAAAAGAAAATGATGAGAACCATGGCAGCAATGGTAGTCCAGGAAAAAAACACTCATTTGGAAGGAATGTTTTAGCATTTTCCATTTGGGTTTTAGCTGGAATCTGGCAGCATATCTAGGTAAAGTTGTCTGGTGGGAAGCGGACCATTTAAAAGCAGACCATGAATGAGGTGGCAAATTTAGAATCTTTGGTCTTAATGTCCGCAACAACAACGGCATAAAGAGTGTTGAACTCTCAGTCTATGAAGACTTGCAGTTAGAGACAGCTCGTTCACCACACAAATTGGATTCAGTTATCACCAAAAAAGAATAAGTAACAGCAGTTGGAAAAGGTCACAAACACAGTAACAAAGAGAATAAAAGTGGAAACAACGGGAACAAAATCTTGTAGCTTGAAAATAATCACCAGTTAACTGCCTTCGCAGGCTGGAGAATGTTAAACCCTGATCTGGGAAAAGCAAGCAACATTTCCATTCACATCCCCGCACCCCAAAAGACTCTAGGATTGAAAGAACAAGCTAGCGAGGAAAGTTGTTTTTCTGGAGAGTATGAATATAGGGTCAAAAGCAAGAGGGTTCATAGGAAGTCTTTTTATGAAGCCATAGGCCCCTGGGCCCTCCCCTGACTCTGCCCCCACAGGAGAAGCATGAAGGGCTTTTCTGTGGAGAGAATCAAACAGAAAGTCTCTAGACTAGAAGATAAGGGGAGGGATTGTGACAGTCCAGTAAACAGGGAGAACTGATGAAACACAAGATATTCAATAAAGAGCAAAATTCTGAGGGAAAATAATATCCCTGTGAAATTCCAACCCAGCTCTTTGCTAAGCGTGAGAACAGAAAAACACATTATCATGCACGCAAACATATATATATATATATGTGTGTGTGTGTCTCTGAAATATATTACCTCCCTCACATCCTTTATCAAGAAGCTCCTGAAATATGTGCTCAATTGAAATGAGAGAGAAAACAGGGAACAAACACACAGAACAAACAGCGATAGGAATTCGCAGGCCACAAGTCACTGGGAGTTTCCCTTGGTGCAGTCAGGTGACATGCTTAGAAATGAACAAACTCAGGCTGGAACAGGTCAGAACATTCTCAAGAGAGAGCTCTTCAGGAAGATGAGAGAAAGTTTGCACTACTGAGAGAGGGGGTAGGATAACCAAGATGTGAATAAAAGGAAAATTAACAAACAAAAAAGTTTTGCCAGAAACAAAAGTAATGGCATAATACATAATTCATTTATGGACAGTGTCTCCACAATGGTAGTATTAACAGAACCATATTTGATCTAATTTTATTTTATTTTTATATTTATTTATTTATTTATTTATTTATTTATTTATTTGAGACAGAGTTTCATTATGTCAGTACTCAGTAGAGTACTGTGGCATCACAGCTCACAGCAACCTCAAACTCTTGGGCTTAAGTGATTCTCTTGCCTCAGCCTCCCATGTAGCTGGGACTATAGGTGCCCACCACAATGCCTGGCTATTTTTTTGTTGTAGTTGTCGTTTAGCTGGCCAGGGCTGGGTTCGAACTTGCCAGCCTGGGTGTATGTGGCTAGTACTCTAACCACTGTACTATGGGCACTGAGCCTATATAATATCTTTTCATTGATATTTATGTATACTAATATATATTTGGCAAATTTTTAGAATATTTTTATTCTCAGGATCAACATTTATGCCCAAAAATATATTTTATTTCATATATATTATCATTTAAGCTATTTATTTATTTATTTTTTTAATTTTATTGAATGGTAACTATGTACATTAATGCACTTCTGGGGTACAGTGTGGGGTTTTCGCATGCAATCCGAAATACTTCCATCAAACTGATCAACACAGCCTTCATGTCATTTTCTCAGTTATAGTT
>CAUYQV010095391.1:0-35570 GCA_963574575.1 Galagoides demidoff
GTCCCAGCTACTTGGGAGGCGGAGGCAGGAGACTCGCTTGAGCCCAGGAGTTGGAGGTTGCTATGAGCTGTGATGCCATGGCACTCTACCCAGGGGGATAGCTTGAGGCTCCGTCTCAAAAAAAAAAAAAAAAGAAGAAACTAAAAAAAAAAAAAAAATAGGAACACTACAAGCATGAATTAAAATTTGAACATGTCCACTTTGTCAGTAAGTTCTCTATGCCAATACAATACATTAATATTCGCTCTAATTGCCTTGTACTTGTAAGATAGAACTATCTGACTTTCACACCTGTGATATAATTTTGTAATCAATGGTCCTGTTTCAAATAATAAACAAATTGTATTCTGAATGGCTGAATAACTTCGGATACAAAATTTAACTACCTAACAACTTTTAATCTGAGGGTATCAAATTGATAAAAAGGGAAGCAACAATTTAGAATGCAGGGATACAAGGTCATGTTTGCTTTGTTAAGTTTGCTTTCAGGTTGTTTTTGGTTCTTAGAAAGAGAACCAATAGAAACTATTGTCCTACATTTAACGATACGCTTTCCAAACTCCAAAGCCAGGAATCAAAGCTGAGTATTAGGAAATCTAATGGCTTTTTGATCATTGCAAGTCATTTTAGCAAATAGGTAACTAGTACTCTCGATGTTTAAATAAATTCTTACATTACTTGATGTGGAATCTTTAAGTTATGTTTTATAGGAAGTGAAATCTTGATAAGATAGTCTCCTTGTCTACAAAATATCATTTCCTAGAAACTACACTTCAATAGGGGACTCAACACAGGACTTAATAGCTAGTGGTTAAATATTTAAAAGTATATCGTTATTTTCATGAAGGTTTTTCAATCATTTTCTTCAGATATTTACCTGGAAAGGGCTCAAAGGACTTTTGCTGTGATCTATGTTAATGTAGATTGAGTAATGTATTGATGTAACACTCAGTTCATAATTTATTTCTTGTTTCCTAATCTTCATTCAACTTTCAATAAGAATTTATTTAATAGTCATGTTGTAGGAGGTGCAATAAAAATGTAAAACAAATTAATCCAGTTCAATGTGATTTATTTGGGATATTGCTAATTTATACAATGGAATTTAAAAATATAAAAAAGTCTTCTTGGGTTACATAAGCTAAACTTAGGGAAGTCTAAGTCTTCTGATATTTACTTTCTAATGGCCTAAACATTGTATATCATACCATTTTATTAAGTTAAATTTTTGTGGTTTAGAAGACTTTGATATTGATGTTTCCAAAAACTTTTTCAGGAACTTATTTCCTATGTTCCATATTTCTTGCAATAAAACAAACAAAAAAAGTAACCAAGAAACAAGAATTCAAAATATCTTAATTCCTGTCTACTTGTCTTGTCACCTTCAAAATATTTTTAAAAATTTAATTGAGAAATAAAAATTACATATAATTGGGGGATACAAGGTGATGTTTTGAGATATCTATAGTAGAAAGATTAAATCAAGGTAATTAATATATCCATCAGCTCATTTACTTATAATTTTTTGTGTTGAGAATGTTTAAAATATGCCCTTTCAGATGTTTTGAAATATACATTAACTATAGTCCACACTGCATACAATAAATAACTAAAACTTATTTGTCCTGCCCAACTGAAACTTTATATCTTTTGTCAAGTCTTGTCTTCTTAAATTACTTATGTATGTACTTGAATACGATGGTAGCAAGTTTCTTACTTTTTTTATCTATTGTCCTAATGTTTTAAGTTTGTTAAAAACAGAGTATGAATTTGGGTGTACATGGCATACTCAGAAAAACTAAGCAACAAAAGCCAAAATGTAAAATTAATTTGGGTATTTATGGAAGACTTTATTCTTGAGTTACGATATTTTCTAGACTTAATACAAATTCAACATTACCTAATAATCTTTAAAATTGTATTTATATTATTATTATCACATCAATACCTCTGGTTGCTGTAGACATCTTCGCATATTCCTAACCAACTAAATTCTCTTTCAAAGTTATTCTATTTGCTTACATTTTGTCCTTATTCCAACAGATTAGTCAGCCTTAATTTTTCATCTTCCTCTCTAAATTGGAGTAATTCTTTCATATTTAGACTTTAAAAACTACAGGTGGACAAAAAGTAACATATACAATGTCCTTTTATTCAATTGCTTGAAAAAAAGTGATGTCATCTCAAAAACAACTGGCTAAGGCATTTATCTCTCTGTTAAACTCCATGAAAGGCTGAGGGAAAATTTTTATATTATGCTGGTGCTATAATAAGTGGGCTGATTTAATAGTATTAGTTGCAACTTAATAATATTTTTGTCTACATTAAAGGTTAAACTCTGGCCTTCCTCCTATGAATTAAAATTTGAATAACATGATTAGTCTCTAAAATTTTAAAGGCTACATTTACTAATCATGGAACAAAACCTAAAGGATATTACTTTGAGGTCAACAGTAGATTCACAGAAACTATTTTCTGTCAAATATCTTCCTCTTTTACAGGAAAATACAGTTTTCTTCCTACGGCAGAAGTATCAGATTCTTGCAGTATTCATGACACTTGTAAGCATTCAGTGGTCAGACACCACTACATCCCCTTCAAATGATATGACCCAGTGAAGCTGGGAGGTGTCTCATGGAGCCAGGCAGCCTGGTATCTCACCTATCCACCAGGACAGAGCCAGCAGGCCCCAGGTGCTGTGCTGAATCCAGACTAAGGTGGGAAATAGATTTTGCATTTTGAAAGTCAGCTCTTCTGACACTGAATCTTAGCACATACTTACTAGATAAAAGTGCATTGAAGGCTTCAGAAATTATTTATTGAATAAAATTTACAGAGCTCATTTGCCAAAATTACTCTCAAAATAAGTTAAATCTTAATTTTATTATCTCCCTAGGCTTCTAACTTTATGCTAGATTATATATATTTTTTAAAACTATGAATATATGTATGTTCAGGACTATAGCTATGTTGTCTGACTTATTGAATAGGTACAACATATGCTAAATAAAGTATATTGATAGGTCATTTAAAAGTGATCAAAATTAGTATGACAGAATATTAATCACCAATGCCTACTAGTGTGGCAACAGGGGCCTATTACCTAGAGCTTGCCATTTTGATCTTTAGACAAATGAAAAACACTTACAAAATAAAAACTGTTTTTTAACATGACGGCTGCTCTTGTTCTCACTTGGAGGTTTGTGCTCAGTCTTGAAACACATGGGGGTTTGGATTCACATTTGCTTCTGCTATTGTTGTATTGTCCTTTTTTTTTCTTCTTCTTTTTTTGACACCACAATTTACTAACTCATCTCACAGAGATATAGAAAAATCAACTTACGGGATTTGCTACAAGTTCAAGATTTCTCATGCTTCCTGTTGGCCTCACCTTAACACTAGTGCTGCCTAAAAAACTGTGGAGAATATCTTTCATGTCTTAAAAGTTTAGTTACCCAGATTTGGTAGGAGCACAATGGGCGGGGGAGTAACACCCAAAACATTTAATTCCATAAGACTGGGCAAGAGGGAACCATCTTTTAGCCATCACTCTGAACAGAAGGATGCCAGGCTAGATTTTCAAACCATGTACTTTCCTAATGTAACACTTGGATGGTTTAGGCTGGAGTAGCCTGGCATCTGGAATCATGATGTTTTATCATGAGAAACTGAGAGGATATTGTTTCTCTTTTCTAAAAAGAGAAAGAAACCCTCTGCTAGGGCTCATTAAAAAGGGTTTTAAAATTGGAGCCAATAAAACACGATTGTCAATTCCTACAGCCTTTTTATCTCAGCAGCATTTTAAAAAGGCATCATTTCTCCAATTTGCTACACACATAGAGACACATTCTAACTAGCAACAGCAACAAAAACAAGTCCCCAATTTCTTTGTGACCCATGAACAGGCACATAGACCAAATAAGAATAGTCTTCCCCCCCCCCCCCAACTCCCAATATTTAACGGCATGGCATTCCTCTTGGAGATGGGAGTCACCAGGCAATATTCACCCCATCACCCTGAAATCCCTCTTGCTTTGCTCTCTTTCACAAGCAAAAACGAAAAACCTTCCACAAGGTAGAAAAGTTTGGGCACATGATGCCAGCATTTCCAACAGCGACCCTAAATAGACAAAGCATTTTGAAGCTCTGACCTCCAAAGAGAACAGACCCCAGTTACGAAAAAAAACAACTTGAGTGTGTGACAGCAGGGCTGTGAGAGCTCTCTTTTGCTAGCATCGCCTGGGCTCTTCTGCTGGCCCAAGGCAGGAAAGAGGTGGATGCAGGCTGTTCACAGGATCCTTCTCCTTGAGCAAGCCCATCTTAAGATTTGGGGCGAAGATTGGCTTATAGAATCTTCCAAAGGGGCACTTCTAACTGCCCCGGCCTTTGGCCCCACCTGCCTGGCAATTTCAGTCTGCAGCCCCAATTCCCCGGTTTACTTCGCAGGGAATACTGACAATCTGGACTTTCCATCGCTCAGAGATGCTTCTAGGCCAGTTCCTAGAGACCCTCCAGGGACTCTGAAATCAACTTTCCCCACACAGTCTGAACTGTTTGCGTTTGTTTTCAGCGTGCGGGAACCTCACGCCCACCCCACCCTTCTCCTCGCTCCTCCATGCCCCCTCCCCTCCCTCCGGCCTGGCGGGCTCCCCCCCGCCCCCGCCCTCCTCTTTGTTGTCTCCTACCTGCTGGCCAGGCTCTGCCTGCAGTGCTGCCTGAAGGGCATCAGGTGGTAGTTCATGGCGTCCAGCAGCAGTTTCTGGCAGACCGGGTCGGTTCGCATGAAATCCACGGACTGGACCCGCTCCACCAGCTCCGGGGCCGGTATGAGGGCGAAGCGGAGGCGCTTCATGAGGTCGGGCGCGTACTGCATGCGAGTCTCGCGGTCGTGCTCCAGCCACAGCACGGACATCTGGAAGAGCGCCAGCTCCGACTCCACGGGGGGCGGCAGCGAGTCCAGCAGGGCGCGCATTTCTTCGAAGTTGAGCAGCAGCACATCCTCCACCAGGTACTTGTTGGCCAGCTTCTTGGTCTCCTCCAGGCCGTGCAGCGCGGCGATCTTGCACACCTGCTTGTAGTTCTGCACCGAGATCTGGTCGTTGAGGAACTGCACGCAGAGCTTGGTGACCTGGGGGATGTGCAGGATCTTGCTGACCGACAGCACCTCCTCCACGGTGTCCAGGGAGAGGGTCACGTTGGCCGTATAGAGATACTCGAGCACCAGGCGCAGCCCGATGGACGAACAGCCCTGCAGCACCAGGTTGTTGATGGCCCGGGGGCTGGTCAGCAGCTTGTCGTCGGGGGAGGAGGAAGGAGTCCCGGGTTCCTCCTGCGGCGGCGGCTGCTGCTGCTGTGACGGCTGCTGCTGCTGTGGCTGCTGCTGCTGGTCCTTGGGGGCCCCCAGGCCGTCCTGGCCTCCGACCCCTCCCACGAGAGGGGGGTGGCTGGAGAAGAGCGATCGGAAGTACTGCGAGCAGGAGGCCAGCACGGCCTTGTGGCAGTGGAACTGCTGGCCCTGGGCCGTCAGGGTCACGTCGCAAAACAGCTGCTTCCGCCACAGCAGGTTGAGGCCGTGCAGCAGGTTGTCGCTGTGGCTGGGGTCGAAGGTGGAGGTCCTGTCCCCGGATCTGGACATGGCGAGCTGCCTCGGTGCACCTGGCTTTAAACCCTCCTCCAACCTGGCAGACAAGGGTGGGGGATGGGAGGGAGGGGAGAAGGGTGGTGAGGGGGTGGGGTGTGGTCAGGGTGGGGAAGGGTGTGGAGGGGAGGGGAGGGCGAACAACCAGAATCAGCGCTCAACTTGGCTCCCTCCCGGAGCGCTCCAGACCCCGACCCTAGGAGGAAGGTCTCAAGACACTGGATCAGTGAGCGCCACCAGAAGGGCCCTGTCTGGGGTCTGGGCGCGGGCTCTGCTTCCTGCTACTCCTCTCGCCACCTCCCACACACTTTGTCCCTCCACTTTCCTAAAAACCACCCCAGCTCGGCTCTTGGTAGCTACAGCCGTGGCAGCAGCGACGGCAAAGTGGAGGCTGAGGCCAAGACACCTCGTGAGCTCTTGTCCATGCCAGGCCAGATGCAGGGAAAGGCCAGGGAGTGGGGAGCCTAGGGTGCCCCGAAAGCTGAGAGGCGACCGACGGCGAAGGTTCCAGGTCAACTTGTGCCGGAAGCTTTGCTTTCCGCAGTTGGCCCAGTTTGGGAGGGTAGGAAAGCGGGCCGGACCAGCGTGCGAGTAGGCAATCTTAGCTCCCCAAAGCTGGTAACCCCTTCGATTATCCGTGCTGCCCCGAGAAACTCCTAGGCTAATAGTCTGAGGGAGGAGATAAAGCCCTTTCTTCTCCCGGGAAAGTGCAGCGGAGCGCGGTGAGGACCCGCTCAGTGGACTCGGCAGAGGCGGGAGCTGTCCTTATCAATTCTAGCTCATTTCCCTCACCCCGGCCCTGCCCGCTTGCCTGCTTCGCAAACTGTTGGCTTCCCCGCCACCACTCAGTTTTGCTAATTTTCCAGAGACGCCTGTAAACCTGGCAGGAGAATCCTTCCACCACCACCCCACCTCCCTCAGCCCCCTCTCCCCCGCCTCCTGCATTTCAAAGCACGGAAGTTCAGGCATCTATCTCCCCTTCCAGAGCGGGGCGGCACAGAGGAAGAAGAGGGAGGCAGCGAGGCTACCCGGGGGCATTTAGAGCCAGAGCGGGAAGGCCGGGAGGGGCTCGTGTGGACGACTGCTCTTCAGCACTAGGCGCAGTTGCTTTAACTCCAGTAACTACGAGAAGTTCAAGTTAGAAGACAGGTGTTGGGGGAGGTGGTGGGGGCTACCAAAGCGGGGGGTGTGGGGGGACCAGTCGGCTGCGGGGTCTCTGCGTCCCACCCAGCATCCTCGCTGGCAGCCTCGGCTTCCTCCCCGGTCCCTGGGTACACCCCCAGCGGCCCCCACTAGGACACCCCCACTCCCCTGGCCCTGGAACTACTTCTTTAAAAAGTCTGAGCCGCCGGTATCTAGGCGGAGGAGGGCAGTGTGGGGGGAGGCGAGGCGAAATTGATACGCCCGGTCCTTAACCTATAATTGCACCTTCCAGGGCTGAGCAGAAAGGGACCCTCTGCTCACATCCCGCCGCCCGCCCGGGGGAGCCGCCGCCGCCGCCGCCCGGCTCCGAGGGATCCCGCCGGACCTGCCCCTTCCACTGCGGCTCGCTCTGCCCTGCCTGGCGCCGGTCCTGGATCGCCGGCTTCCTATTTATACGGGACTGGGCTCCTCGCGACTCACTTTACCATCCCGTTGCAGGTGGACCCTAACCTCCCTCGAGCTCCCTCCCCCGGCGGCACCCTCACCCCCGCCCCCAAAGCCCTGGCTCGCCTGAAACCTCCTCACAGTCTCTCCCTTTAAGTGGACCCGGTCATACCTCTCTTTCGCTCTCCCCGCTTCGTTGTCTTCCCCCCCCCCACCAATCTTTTCCTATTCCCCTTCCTTCTTGTTCTCTTCCTTTGCCTTCCCCCCTCCTCTGCTTATTTCTTGCAATAGGAGTTTTATTCTTTATGAGCGGTTACCACACAACTACCCCCCCACCCCTCTGAAAGACTCCCTCCCTGTCCCTCCCCCCCCAACACCCCTAAAGACAGAACAAAATACACACAAGGCAGACACAAGGCCAGAAACTTACCTGCTCTCAACCAGCTGCAAAGTCAAGGCTCACTTAAGCTCCCCCCCAAAAATCAATTGTCCTTCCTTTTTAAAGGTTTGCTCTCTCCTTGGGAGGGGGAAAACACCTTCTGGTTCTCAACTCCAGGCAGTCACTCTCTACAATTTATTTTGTCGTACATCATTTGATCACCATGAATTAGCAACAGCAAGAAAATGTAGGAGAGGGAGAAAAGAGAGAAAGAGAGAGGGAGAGAGAGAGGAGAGAGAGGGAGAGAGAGAGAGGGAGCAGAGCTTTCTGCAAGAGAAGAAGAAGAAAAAATGTACGTGTGACAAATTATGCTACCAAGAAACAACACATCATTATCCTTGGGCCTGGGGCTCAGTGAGTCGTAACGAGAGTAATAGGAAATCCACGGTTGGGGAGAGAAACGGTCGTGCTTGGCCAGTAGAGAGAGACCATACAGGGGGATGGATGCTGGAGAGACTCGCAAAATTATGGCTCAAGGCTATTGTAAAAATTGTCGAGCGTAAATGACTGCGATTTCAAACATCTTTGGAAGAAAGAAGGGGAAAAAGCGAGCCCCCCCTCCCTCCCTCTCCCTCTCTCTCCCTCTCTCTTCTCTCTCTCTATAAAGAACCGTCAAGTTTTAGTGCGCATTGCTAATTAGTCAATTTCTCTCTGCCTTCACAGGCTGGCGACTTCGCTGCTGAGCTGAAACTGCTAATTTCTGTGACCAGCTTTTTTCTTAGCTGTGATCTGGATGAATGAGTAGCTGTCTCACAGAGATGACAAAAATAAACTCTAATCCCCCCCAAAATTTCCACTACATCTTTCTCATGCATAGATTTATGATCTTGAAGCGCTCTGTGCAATATGCAAACTTTTTTTGTGTGTCTGTATATATGCTGTTGTTTCCAGATTTCAACTCCATCGGTATGCTGCTTTTCCCTCCCCCCCCCCACTCCCAACACTATGGAATGCAGAAACTGTCTGATCTCAAAGTATGCTAAGACGCCACTTTATCCTCTCTTGGTGTTTGGGGTTTGGGTCTGACTTGGAAGCCAGCTAGCCCTTGCCTAAGAGGTGAATGGTTGAGGATACAAACCAGGGGTGGGGGAAGTAGAACTGGTAGACAGAATAGAGGACAGCCCTTGGCTTTACATTTGTCCCTGCACTATTCAAGCTTTTTGATCTTGTTTGACACGTATTTTCTGTATCATTTCCTCTGGTTAAACAACCCCTCTGAAGTTCTCCATCAGCACTTTAACAGATAAGGGTTCAGAAGTCACATTTTTTTAATTGGAAGATTATCATATTGTCAGATTTGTATTTCAATTAGAAGCATTTGATTTGCTGGAGCAGGAATCAAGTTCTGGGAAACCCAGCTGCAGTTTCACGAATGTAACCTTTCAACTTTGGGGCTCATCTGATAGATAAGGGTGACCACTGAGGGCTCACATTTTTGACCCTGCTTGGCATGCACAATGAACACCAGCAGTTTCTGGAATTTTAGCTGTCCCAGAGATTCATGTGCGTTTTGGTAGAGGACATGTTCTCCAGACTTATCTCATGATGTATTGTGCCCTTACATTTATAGCCCTGCATTTCGGTTGTCAATGGGGGTTGGAGGTGTCCAAGAAAGAAAGGCGAAAAAAGAAGCAGAGAAAGGAAGGCGTGCCCTTGAGTAGAATGACCATGAGAGAAAGCTGCACATGAGCTAAATTGAGTTTTGATTGCTATTAAATATATGAACAGGATTCATTCTGATTTATATATGCTCTGATTAGTAAACTTATTAAAATATACATCAAGGCACCCCTGAAAGTCTGTCATTTCACACCCCCTTTGGTTTGTGAGGGATGGAAAGACATCTGCTTAAGGGAGGGGAGGGGCTGAAGATTCTCAGATTCAAAAGTAAGAAATTCCCCATTTACAGTGATGGACATCAACAGGCACAGAGATTATTTACTCTTAAATAAAAAAGCATTAGACTGCAGCACATCCCCTCCCCTCCCCACCCCAAAGACCTTTTTCTATCAAGGTCCTAGGTTCTCTGAGAGTAAGACTTCAGATCCTGATGAAATGTGCATTCTCATATTCATGTTTATAAGAGGAAACCCCAAATACATGACGAAATAATAGAAAATTTTTTGATTGTTGTTCAGGGCAGGGGAAAGAAAGAGAATAGATTGTCCAAATCTTCTAGCCTATTTGGTTTGCTTTTTAAAAAAAAAGCTATGCAAGTCTTGACAGAGTAGATTGTGTGAATGTAACATAGTGCCTTTTTTGGATTCTGTGTCACTGGCAATTAAAGCCATCGAGTATGGAGAGTGTCATCAAACTCTCATACCTGCAAAGTACAATTTTTATATTATGCTTTTGATGTTGATCTTTTATGAATTTCCAATGAAGTATTTGGAATTAAGCCTAACAGTGAATAGTAATATTGATCACTTAAATTAAGGGCCATCCTCCCATTTTACCATAAAGGAATTAAAGTATGTTTTGTAGGCCTCAAAGTAGCTTAGTTGTAAATTTTGTATTTCTTTTTAACTGATAGAATATATTGGTCACTAATTATGATTACTAAGCTCTTTATTGCTTCCAAACAATATAAAAGCTGCATTAAAAAATTTTTAGCTACCTATGATTTTAATGCTTATTTAATAACTGGAGTGGAAGAGAAAGAGAGTGGGGGTTGGAGTTAGTTGTGAAATAGCTGTTAAAATGAAGTAGATAAGACTGGGGGCTTTCCCTGCATTTTAAAGCAACCTCATTTGATAGTGTTTAAAATTACCATTTCAGTTGTTTTGTAAACAATTAAAAAAAAAGACTATTGATGACCAAAAGTCCCTTTCTAATCTGTGAGTAAACCATCATACATGTCATGTACGTCTCCCACCTCCACTATCTTGTACTGGCTTACATGGAAATTATTGCAGAACTCACAAATGCTATGACCCTATTTACAATAAATCCTGTTATGAAAGATTCAATTTGCAGCAATCAGATGATAGCTACTAAATGATTGTAAGTATTTGAATTTTATCCTACTTCACTGTTCAACATACAGAAATTGCATCTGTGTGTTTGATCTGTCCTGCTGAGCACTCTCAGCAGCTTGTGTCTCTGCCACTATTGTTTTTAAAATGGCAGGAAGGACGTGACTAGTCAAGAGCACTCAGCAGGATGGATTTCGCATGGCATAAGAGAAGCCTGAACTGTCTTTTTAAAAAAAAATTAAATATTACCATGTAGTCATCTAATTCGAGCCGTCTTCATACTTCGATAGAATTATCAAAATTATTCATCAGTGAATCTGCATTTAAACTATGCACAATGGAAAGATCCTGAAACTATTGCCACTAAGCCATCGACTAGGGCTGCTATCAGCTCTGAGAGTCTGGTAAGCTCTCAAGGTGGTAGGAATTAGGCGTAGCAGAGGCTCCAGTTGCTTGGGACCATCTTTCTGGACTGGACGAACTGAAGATTAGAATAGTTCTCGAAATGCTTTTGTTTCTTAACATAAAGGGTCAGACACACTTAATATTTTTCTCCCTTTTTTACTTTTCTACTTAGGAGTTATGAGTTATTACCAAACTATATAAACATCAGAGCCTGGCCTCCCCTGTGTTTCTTTTGATTGGTAAATACTCCTTCAATGTGACCTGACCTTTATATTGTCCTCATTATGAAATAGATGGATAAAGGGAGAGATTATTACATTTTATAGAGGGAATAATATTGAGTAAAGAAGGATCATATGTATTATAGGTCTCTCAAAGGCAGTGAGTGGCAAAACCCAGACAAAACTCATAGGTTTCTGGTTTTGTATTTTAAATCTCGAGGAGACAAGACCAGAGATAGCACAAAACCCTCAGCATTGGGAAGCTTATTGAAGAACAAAAAATCTGAAATAAAAATAAAAGGCAAGAGCCTTTTAGTCAAAAGCCAAAGGTTTGCCATTGCTCCGGGGTGAAGCCCAACTCCAGCTTTTCAGGTCCCCAGTACTCAGCTCTAGGTCTTCAGGGCAGTCTTTTCTGTTGGTTGCTCTCTGCATCCAGTGCTTATGCTGAGGCTGCATCCTTATGAGAGGCCTTGGTTCTCTACACATAGAAATTCTATCTATGCCTCAAGATTAAACTCTATTTCTTGCCACTATTTCTGGCAGCCTCAAATAGAATTGCTACTACTTATTTGCGTGGTAGGTGTTCTAAATCCTTTAGATGTGTTTTTTTTTTTTTAAATCCTCTTGTTAATTCTATGAGAGAGTAGAGTAGATGCCATTGTCTTCCATTTGCAAAAATGGCTCCAACTCTACTGTTCCCCGTATAGACAGTCCATTATATTGGGACTTTGCTGCTGTTCCCATAGAGAGTGGAGTCTATTTCCCCACTCCTGCAAAGTGAGCTGGCCTTGGGATTTGTCGCGACCACTAGAATGAGCTAGGAATGACTTCATGCCCATTCTGAGTCTAAGCTTCAAGAAGCCTGTATGTTTCAGTTCTCCTCGTGGATCCCTGCCAGCTGCCATGTGAAAAAGCCCAGGATAGCCTGGTAGAAGATGAGCCACCACACGGACAAGATGTTCCCCAGCTCCACTGGTAACTGAACTCGGATGCATGAGTGAGCTCAGCTGAGAAAGAAGAACCAGCATAGTCCAAATTACGGATCCACGGAACCCCAAGCTAAATCAATGGCTACTGTTTCAAGTCATCAGTTCTTGGAGGTGATTTGTTCTATTGACAAATCAGCTGATAAGGAAAGGTCTATTATTATTATACTGATGAGCAAAGTGAAGGGCAAAGAAATCAGGTAAATTTTTCCCAGATCAAACAATTTTTTGAAGATAGAGCTGAGATTCAAACCAACACAGCTTGACCTTAGAGATTAACCCTTCTACCACACTGACCATAAAATAAATGCCTGCCTCCTTTAAACATTCATTCATTCATCACGTATATATTAGGTATTTATTACCAAATAACATGCGAAACAATGAGGACACGATGATGAAAAAAACCTTTATCCTCAAAGGGCTTACATTCTAATGGAGGGGACAGGTGGGCAAATTAGACTCAGCAAGTAAATAATTACTTTTGATAACAGTTCTTATAAAGATATGTGAAAGAACTACTGGGGCAGAAAGAAGCAGGTTCTTAACTCCCTCATAGTACTTATTACCTAAAGTTCTTTTTTGACATATTTTATTCACTGCTTTGCTAATTGCTTATTTAGGGAAATCTGTCTTAACCTCTCAACTAGATTATAAGCTTCCAGCTGAGAAGGAGTCTTCTAATCTCTCATGGAACATAGTTTTGTACCTTGCCCATAGTAGTTGTTCAATAAGTATGAGGTCGGAAAACTAAGGTCACAAACTCATCCTAAAAAAAGTGCTATAGAATCATTGCTGAATATCCCCATGGAGACCTTGTCATCTTTGAAGTACTCCCCTTGGGAAGCTATGCATCTATGCCCGTGTCCACCGTTCAAAGCAATTTTTGAACTCTTTTTTGGAATGTCCATCACAGCTATTGTTATATAGACTATTACATTTGAATTTTCAAATGTATCAGGAAAAATAGCCGAAGAACAAGGGGGACATGTAACCATTAGAGACTGTTGGGCATTTAATTAAGGTGTTTTAGTCGGTCTCCTGGTTATACTAATGTACTATCTTAAAATTAATAAAATCTTTGTACTATTATCAAATTACTACTTACAGCATTATTTTTACTTAAGGACTTGATGGGAACTCAGTGAGTAAAACTCTCCACATTGGAAAAGAGTTGTTACTTTTATGGAAATATTGATTCAACTACCAGCAAAGATAGCAGAGCACTGTAATTCTGTGAATGGAATCTGGGAGCAGCCCTCCCCTTCCGCACTCAAGAGGTTTGACTCTTAACTCTGCCACTTTCTGTGTGACCTTGGGCAAGGACCCTTTCTCTGTTTCGTTTCCTTATCTGAAATAGAGTAATTACAGCACCTACCTCAAAGGATTATATGATATTTAAATTTTGGTAAATATTTGTAAAATACTTAGAATGGTGCCAGATACATAGTGAGTGCCATGTGAACCTCTGTTAAATGAAAAATAGACAGATGGAGCTAGAGAATTCTCTTCATGTTTTACTTTTGCTGTTTTTCTTTCCTGCAGACTCTGTCTAGTGGACAACAAATATTCGGCGGAGGACAGAATAAAGAAATTTACTTTTCTCAGGGCTGTAACGATTCACAATGCCATTGGAGAGGCAACTGATCACGTTAGCAGCAGTATCGATATTTTTGGCTTTATTTTTAGATATTGTTGATTCATTTGGTTTGACTATAGCTTTAAACATCACCACCCTTTTACCTTTAGGGACGTTGATGTTGTATGCACATGCATTGGGTAATTAAGATTTAATAAAAAAGGAACGCACTAGTTTGCAATCCCACTAACAGTGTAGAAGTGTTCCCTTTTCTCCACAACCACGCCAACATCTGTAATTTTGGGATTTTGTGATATGGGCTAATGTTACTGGTGTTATATGGTATCTCAAAGTAGTTTTAATTTGCACTTCTCTAATGATTAAGGATGAGGAGCATTTTTTCATATATCTGTAGGCCTTGCCCCTGTCAGAGCTATTATTTAATAAAAAAAGAAAAAGATTCAAGTACACCTCAAAAACAAAAAAGATTTAATAAAACATTAAAAATATTTACCCTTTCCAAAGGTGATGATCTCCCCAGGCCAATGTGCTCTTGCAAAGGGTCCCTTTACTTCTCTCCAGAAGAGGAGGGGAGGAAACACAACTAGTGCCTGGTGCAGAGCTCCAGTGAAATGCCCAGAATGCTGTAGAATCACCATGGCCAGAGCCACGTACAGAGGGTGCTTTGTGTCTTGGTGGCACCACTCTGTTCTGCCAGCATTCAGGAGGAAGAGCAAAACTTACTCAAGGATGTTCCTGCAGAAGGGAGCAGCATGAAAAGCCCCCTGAATCAAGACGGGGGAGAAACCATCTCAACAAACACCTTTTGGATATTAAAACATTAAGGCTATTTATTATTAGCGATAGTTTAGTGATGGGTTGTCTTTCTAACACTGAAAAGTTGCTTTTTGTCACTGGGCTGTCATGACAATGACTGGGATAGAAGAGGACGTTGCTCTTTGGCTTCTGTCTCTGACATGATCTGTGACTCCAGACAAATCACTTTTCTTTTTCTGGTCTCAGTTTTCCCATATTTGCAAAGCAGAGCATTTTCCCTTTTTAACTACTAGATTGGGCTGCATGGGGCAAAGCGACTAGAGTGAACATTGCTCAGAGTATAACTGGAAACTTTCCTAGTGATTTGTGGGATATCTGAAAGTTTGGATAGCAGAAGAAGGAGAAACATATTCTTCTTCCCCTGAAAACTGTCCAGAGGCTGGAGGCCAGAGCTATTTACCCAGTCATGTTTTGGGAAGTAGTCAGATGAAAACAAGAAATACAAAAATGTCAAAGTTTTTTGAGGGCATTGATGGAAATTAAATTATATATCTTTACAATTTATCTTATGTGCTTTAAACGTTTTAAAAGGATTGGAGTTTGTGGAAAAATATTGGTTCTACTGCAGAGATGTCGTATTTTGAATGCTCATCACAGAAAGACGTGACGCTCTTTCCCTATAAGCAAGATAATGCGTTTTTATCATAAAGAATTATCATCCACATCTGCAAATTATTCAAATCATCTTCTCCACCCTCACATTTTAAAAATTTGTAGCAATAGTTTTTTTTCCTCTCAATAATTCTTAAAAATATATATTGCTGTTTTGGAATATGCATCAGTCCACTGGAATTTTTTATAGTTCATGGAAAGGAAGAATCTAAGTTTCTTAGTCAAGTACCTATGTGGGTATAAGCCTAATCATCAAATACTGTGTCATTATATGAACAGATCACCTTGACTGTGATGCTAGATTCCCTCCCAGGTGACCTATTTATACCTTGAAGTTTATTTATTACTACTCTTAGTTTCTTTGATATTAGCCCAAATCTCTCCAACTTTCCATTTTCAGAATAATCTTTCTCAGTTGCCTTATTTTTATTTTCTTTTAAATTTGATAGGTTTAGGGACACAAGTGCAGTTTTGTTACAGGGCTTTGTTGCATGGTGGTAAAGTCTGGGCTTTTGTGTAAGCATCACCTGAAGAGTGTACATGGTACTCATTAGGTAATGTCTTATCCCTACACACAACTCCCATCTTCTCACCTATCTGAGTCTCCAGTATCTATGATTCCACTCTATGTCCACGTGGACACATTATTCAGCTCCCACTTATAAGTGAGAAGGTGCAGTAATTGACTTTTTGTTTCTGAATTTTTTCACTGAAGATAATGACCTCCAGTTCTACCCATGTTACTGCAAAGACAAGTTCCTGTCTAGTATATCAGCATCTGTTGTTCTGTTTTATTTCTGTCACTGGATTTTCCTTTTTCCTCCATCCCACCCACCTTATTCTATTTGTATTTTTTATTTTAAAATATTTATATTTCATGGAATTTCAGTAAAGTTGTTCAAATTGTTCAAACTGTGTGAACTAATATTGAAGTACTATCTGAAAGTGTGGCTAAATATTGGGAGCGGATTGGCTGAGGTGACAAATAATTGAAGAATGCTGATGAGTATTTAACTTTATTTGTTTAAAGTCAACTAACTAAGGAAAGATGTATTTTCCCAACATCCAGCAGTCACACCTATCCGCAGCTACTACAACAGGTAAATCTAATTTGGATGCTTTATTTTATTATTATTATCATTATTTTGAGATGGGGTCTCACTCTGTCACCCTGGCATTGGCATCATCCTAGCTCACTGCAACTCAGACTCCTGGCTGCTCAAGCAATCCTCCTGCCTCAGCCTCCCAAGTAGCTGGTATACAGGAAAGGTGTGAAACTCTTTCCCTATGTGCATGACAATGCACCTTTATCATAGAGTTATCATCCAAATTTGCAAATAATATAAACAGGCCTGGGCGCCTTGCCCAGCTTTTCTTTTCTATTTTCAGTGGAGATAGGGTTCTCACTCTTGCTCAAGCTGTCTTGAACTTCTGACTTCAAGGCATTCTCCTGCCTTGGTCTCCAGAGTGCTGGGATTACAGGGATGCTTGTCATTTTGTCTCATGTCTTATTGAGCTCAATAATAAAGTAAAACGTGAGTCAAGATAAGGACCGATTTAAATTTTTTGTGGGAATTTAAATTCTACCTGCTAGAATATTTGGTCTTGCTTTATCCCATTTTATGTGTATTAATTTCCTTGGCTTTTTAACAGTCATAAAAAAAAAGTAACGTCAAGGTCATCCTTATTGTGTAAGGTGCAGATCTTTAGAGAGTTTTCATCTCTAAGACATGCTTTCAATTGTAACTGTCTTCATAAACCTGAAATGTATATACTATTGGCACAAAATTCTACAGCATCTCTGAAGTGGGTGAAATCTGTCAGTTGGATCTCGCACGTGAAGTCTTATTTTCCCATTTAATAAATATGTGCTGTTGGTGTTTGGGGGCAACGCAGGTATAATTATTTTAAGCTACATGTACAGTATTTAATTTTGAAGGTGGAACTCTGTCTTTTGTTGTTTTTTCCCCAAAGTCAGTATTTTTCACACAGGTAGCTGTTAGTAAGTGGCAAGTTTGTTTTTTGAAACTCTTCCTAATATACAAATTTATTCAGTTGTTTTCTAAGATATAAAGCACTTTTGAAATAAAAGTTTAAGTTTTAGAACAGATTTAGATTTATAGGAAAATTAAGAAGGTAATACAAAGTTCCCATAGGTCTGGTGTCCAGCTTCCTAATCATTAGCATATTCCATCAGGATGGTACATTTGTTGTAGCTAATGAATAATGTTGATGAATTTTTGTTAGCCCAAGTCTATAGATTATTGAGATTTCCTTAGTTCTTACATAATGTCCTTCTCCTGTTCCAGGATCCCGTCCAGGAGACCATGTTACATTTCGTTGTTGAGTTTTCTTAGGTTCTTTGTGGCTATACAGTTTCTCAGACTGTCCATGTTTTTCATGACCTTGATGATTTTTGAGGAGCCTTGTCAGGTAATTTGTAGAATGTTCCTCAGTTGTAAGTTGTCTGATGTTTTCCTCATGATTAGACTGGGGTTATGGGTTTTTGAGAGAAGAATCATAGTGATAAAGACTCATTTTCATCACATAACATCAAGGATACCTGCGATCAGTATACTTATCTCTGTTGATGTTAAACTTCATCAGCTGGCTCAGATAGTGGTAGTTTTCTGTATAGTAAAGGCATCCATTTTAACAAATTTTCTTTCCATATTGTATTCTCAGAAAGAAGAAACTATGCACAGACTGTGGTTAAGGAGTAGAGAGTAATACTCCAGTTGCTTAAGGCTGGAGAATCTGCATTTGTTATTTGAGATTCTCCTGCAAGAGAAATTTGTCTATGTTCCCTTCTTTATTTATTTGTTTGATTATTTATTTATATTAATGTGAACCCATGGATATTTGTTTTATACTTTGTGTCATAATCTGGTACAACTTCATTTATTTTCCTCTTCAAAGTATTGCAGCTTTGGTCATTGAGAGCTTTTTAGCTGAATCAATTCTTCCTTTCTTCCTTCCTTCCTCCCTCCCTCCATCCCTCCCTCCCTCCCTTCCTTCCTTCCTTCTTTCCTTCCTTCCTTCCTCTCAGTCTCTCTCAGTCTCTCAGTCTCTCTGTCTTTTTGTTCACATCCTTATTTTTTAGCACAGCAAGGCACTGGAGACTCATCTTGTATATTTTATGCCCCAGTCTTAGAATCAATGCTCTGAGGAATGCTGCTTCTTGTTTTTGGCGAATGGCATGCAGAAATAGAGATCTGTGTATTAAGCATTGTGTGCTCTTCGCTATTGAGGTGTTGGTTTTTTTTATCCTTTGATCTGAAAGGCGAACCCTGTATGTACACATATCATACAGATTAAAGTCTATGTCTACATTAAGCAAAACATGAGTTCATACTCGTGTCTCCAACCCTAATGTGTCACCTGCTAACTTTATTATAACCTAACACATTTACTTGGGAAAACCACGAGGACAGGGGAGAACAGGCAACACTTGGGGGTAGATAAGACCGTAGTCTACCCTGAGCTCTCACAGGATGTAAGCAAGTACTCTAATGGAGGAATAAAGTACCTCCTTTGATAACACTTTCCAGATTTACTGTCTACTGTGATTACACTTCAGGTACTTTTAGTGTAACATGCAGAGAGGGAATTCTTTGCAATGAAGTTCAGCATCTTCAGTAGGATAAGAGACATGTCAGGGTCCTGTAACCTGGGGGAAAGCTCAAACACAGACCTATTGGGAGAAAGATATAAGAAAAACTATCCCTGATCTTAATTCTATAAGCCATGGCTTGAGGAGTGTTGGAAGGTCTTAAACCAGGGGTAGTTCTAAGCTTCAGTCTGCCTAACAGTTCAACACCTCATGGGAATAGGAGGAAAACAACACAGGATCTAGTAAAGAAAGACAATGGACTTGAGACTCACCTCCACCATTATTGGTAATGTAAGTTTCCTAATGTCTCTAAACCTTAGTTTTCTCATTTGTATATTAGATATTAATTCCCACAATGTTTATATTTTTAGGGGCAGTGTAATGATCAAGAAAGCTGTGAACTGTGAAAGCAATTTATGAAGTAATAAAGCAAAGCAGCAAAAAAAGAAAAAGAAAAATAATAAAACAATGCAAAACAATTATTATTTATATTATCTGCAGTGGCGATCATACCCACATAAGTAACTGGGAGTAGTACAGCATAGAGGTCAAGAATGTGAATTCTGGTCCAGGTGCAGTCATTTTCACCTCTACTCCCAGCATTGTGTGAGGCTGAAGTGGGAGGATCACTTGAGGCTAGGAGTTTGAGATCCCATTTCTACCAAAAATTTAAAAATTATGCAGGTGAAGTGGAGCATGCCTGTAGACCTATAGACCTAGTTGCTCTTGCTCAGGAGGATAAAATGGGAGGGTTGTTTGAGCCCCGGAGTTCAAGTTTGCAGTGAACTGTGATCGTGCCATTATATTGCAGCCTAAGTGAAAGGGTGAGACTCTTTCTCTACAAAAACAAAACAAAAGGAATGTAAAGAATGGACACGGTGGAAACTCTGGGAAGAGTTTGTGATAAAAGCCCAACTTACTAATTGTGAGGAATACGGCACGGCACTTCATTTCTCTGAGATTCAGTTTTCTCGTAAGTAAAATGGGGTTCATTTATCCCATAAACTCATTGTATTTGATGGTAAAATTTTCTGCACATAGAAAATATTCAGGGTTGTTTTGGTGAACCCCACATAATTGGTTCAGAAGAGAACTGAGAAATCTGTCCACATGCTAACATTTCAGTTTGATCATCTGTAGGATGGGAGGATCCCAACGGGAAAATCAACATCTAAGGAAAACAACGCCTTGAGATAAACACAGAAAATACCAAGGAAAATTATAAGGCCCTGATGACATCTGTAGGTCAGTCCTTATAAACCATTTGAGATGGTGCATAGCCACTGGCGAACTACCCTGTTAGCTCACTTCACTACTAAAATCCCTGCCTAGAAGAAAATTATATCACTAACGTAACATGGGTAGGATAAACACACACTTAATATGTTTACCTGTGTACATACAATGGTGTCAGGGAAGAAGTCACTAAAATGAAGTTTAAGGCACCCCAACGGGCGGGCGGTGGGGATTTTACTTGCTGGAGAAGTCGTGTGCTGCCTAGGAGTGAAGGCCCTGTGTAAGTAACCGCTAAGAAACTCATTTAACTCACCAGACTAGACTTGTTTCGGTCATTCTTTGGTCTCTCAGAACCATCTCTATTCTATTTCTATATAGTCCTGGGATTTTCCCAAAAGGAAAGTTCATATTCTAAGTCTTTGTTTGCTTGTTGTATGGGATATGGGCTTCCAGTTCAGGAAGCAGAGCCTACTTAAATTCTCTTGAAATAAACAGAGAGAGAGACTGGGCCTCTCAACTTAGCTATGAGGGACCATGGAAGGGGCCCTTTACTCTCATGGGCTGTTCCAAGGTTCTGACAGGGGCTCTAGCTATGGGAGAGATTCTACAGTTTGCAAAAAGGAGACATCTTACTGCAACTAATTAAGATTGCTATTATTTCCACTTTGAGTTCCCCTCACGTCAGTGGGCTTGGTGGAGTTACAGAAATTTTTGAGATATTGACTAAAGGGTAGTGGATTTGGGAATGTGGTGTGGATTGATCTTGTACCATGCATTTCTGTGGTTCATAATTGCTTCTATATAGAATTAAGTTGTTGCCAGCTGCCCTGACGTAGCAATGACTACTAGGAATATTCTGACTTCCCACTGTGCTGACTTACATGGCATCAAGCCATGAGAGAAACTGTAGGGAGACTGTAGGGAAACTTGTTGGGAAGGTGAAAGAAATTTTCTAAGCTATGAATAATAAAAAAAACCTTTTGATTCATCGTGGTAGAACAAAGACTAACTGATCTTTTTTTCTGCTAGAAAATGGTATTACAAATTCTTTGTCATTATGTAGTCTACAATGACAGCCATAATTTCAAGGAAAACAGTATTATAGAGGTGTACCAGGCAGTTAATTAGTTAATATTATTTTGTGTGTTTTCTTGGAGTTTGTGATGGTATTGACAGCTTTTTAAAATTTGTAATTTTAGACACCAGAGAAAGTGTATCTGCCCCCGTACCTACCCCACCTTTGCGTCTTTGAGAATCATGTCAAGTCTGTAACAAGTAGCTGTGGAAATAGATGGATTTTTCTGATGCACAAAGATGGAGGACTAAATGTAGATTTTCCCTTAGATTCTTTGTATTTCAGGAAACTTCTCTTGTGAAATGAGGATTTGAAGGTTTTAGAGTCATACTTTCAGAGTTCTCCTCCTCCTGGGAGTCCCGGGTCCTCACAACTTCTTTCTGTTTGAGTAGCTTCCTCCTTTCCTGGCCTGGAAGAATCCCATGGCTCCGAAGGCCCCAAATTACTATGTGGAGCCAGTTAGGAAAGTAGGTTGTTACCACTGGGGATAGAAGGCTTGGGATTGCTTGTTCCAGTTGTGCTGATATGTAGATGGATTTCAGTATGCAGTCTCCTTTCATTCAAGTAACATTTGTGTTACATGGAAGATGATTTTTGTGCTCATACATTGATTCTTAGAAATCTCAATCTCAAATCTTTTGAGGTTTGTACAATGGAAGAACTGACACCGCTGGAAAATTTGATCATATCAGCACTGCGTCCCTCATCAGCATGGTTCTGAAATAGTCAAAAAAATCAGAAACTCTTCCAGTATCATAACTTATAATCTAGATTTTCTTGAAATCACACAGATTCATGATGGCAATCTAGCTACTCCCACTTCAGATGGCTTGGTTTGAATGGTCACATGACATCCACATTCAGAGTCTAAGGGTGGAACATGACTGCTACATGAATCCCCTAATTAAAATGAAATTTACTAAAATAATTTAAAAATTGCCCAATTATTTTTGAAAACAATGTATCATTGACTAAAACATCTGAACGACAGTTTAGGCGGTCTAGTTCGCCAACCTATGTAGATGTGGTGATTTTATTTGCACGTATGTATTACAGATATGTGTGTACACATATATGTGCACATGATACACAAAAGTATACATATTCACACAATCCATATCTATTTATTTGTAGATATACTTATGTGGACTAAGTGTAATTACCATAATCTGTCTAGTTTCTAAAACTTAAAAATTACTTTAGCTATCCTGGGGGACCATGATCTGTTAAAATATTATTTTAGAATCTATGTGATAGCGTTAGTGAAGTAAAAAATGTTGTCTCCTATAACCCATGTGGATTTTGCTATTTAAGAACAGTACACATATCTGCTTAGTGGCTTTGTGTATTTCCCAAGAGTGTGGCACCAGGTGGCAGATGCCAACATTAAGCAAGTAAAAATATTTTGTCATGCCCTCTAAATGTTTCAGTGAGGACAACATCAATCCCAGAACCCCAATTCCTGTACAGCTCTGCCCCAAAGCACAGAGTGAATGGAAGGAATAAGTTTTAGGCAAATGGGCGTTAGGAGTCTGACTCTGGCATCCAAGCAGCACACACTGGCAAATGAATCTTCAGCTGCAGAGTCAGAGTTTAGTTGATAAATCCACCCTCTAACAACTGCAGCAAACACCAGGCTGTTATTACAACAGCTAGTCAGAAATTCACGGGAGGCTGTGCCTGTATTTTGTTGTCTTCTTCAAACTGGAGGTGCTCACACCTTCTCTCTCTTCCGCGTGCTACTGAGAAGATCCGCAGTTCCCCCACTGTGTCTAAGGGCCCAAGGGTAGCTTAAATAACTTCGCAAGTTACAGCTTACTGTAAGCTTTCATGCACTTACTCTGCTGAAGAAAATGAATTTACTACATGGAATCACATCCCTCTAAAAATATCTCTGGGTCTCCACAACCCCACATACATAACAAGTGAAAGAGTATTATAGACACTCATCTATTAAGCCATTTTCCTAAAATACCTACAGTCTTTTCATATGAAACAGAAAAAAAATCATTAAAGCTATGGTTTGCCAGACAATTACTTTGTCAACTATCAAGAAATTGCATAATAAATTGTATACATGCATCAAACATGAACAGCAGAGGACTATAACAAGCTATGTATTTCCAGTCCACTTGCTCTTTCATCCAAACCGTAGTTTTTGTTTTCAAGAACAATTCTATATCCTTTCTGAAGGCTTTCATAAAATGTGGCTATACATTTATCTATCAAACTAAGTAGAAATAATTGAAATACTTAATATGCACAGTATTAGGGCAATGCATGGATAACTTCATTATTAATGTCTATTGATTATTTATGTTTTCAAACAGGCAAAGGCAGCTGCTGATATTCTTATCATGTAAATCTATATGTGTGTTTTGGTTTTGCCAGTTTATTGGCAAATTTACAATCCACATTATGGGCATTTTTATTGCCTTACACACTTATTTGATATGCACATAATCAAGGTCCGTTTTCAAACTGACTAGTGTTTACTCAGTTTGACGACTGTGTTACATTTCTGAGCTTATTTTCCCTTTGGAAAATTAACTGTACAAGAAAGCCTAGTAAATCTTTACTTAAAAATTCCCAACTTTAGATTGATTTCAGCAGTGAGTTCGTATTGATCTCAAAAGCTTTGCGTTCCTAACTAAAAACTAATCTTTATTTCACCCTTTAGTGACTGTAGTCATAAATATGCTCAGTCCGACCAGTGGAGAGTGGATTAATGGTTGTTGGAGATTGGGGCTTCCAACAAAGTCTGGGAAACCTTAACCTTTGGAGGACAACATGCAGGCATTTACCCCTTGTCAGCTATAATCCCCAGGTCCATTTTTGACATTCACCTGAGTGTTAAGAGGAGGCAGAGAGGGGGCTAGGGAGTAAAGCTCCTGAGATTCTACTTGGCTATCAATCTCTCACTGTTCGATTGACTGTTGTGGCCGACCCTGGCTGCTTCCGGCCATCGAGGCCACCGAAAGGCATCGCTCTGTTGCTCTACTCAACCCAGGTTAACTCCTCCTGGGGAGGCTCTCTACCTTGTGTTCAAGGAAGGACTTGGTGCATTGCTAAAACCTGTCATTATCGTTCCAACTTTACTGTACCGATGGAGCAAACATTTGGAGAGTAAGCACAACCCATTTACAAGATCTAATTATGGAGAATAAAAGAGCGTTAAAAGGACAGAACACAGAATTCATTACCAAGTATGATCAATAACAGCCCAGGCAGCAGTAGACAGACGGGTGCCAAATGGTAATGAAACCTTAGAGCAGTGATTCTCAAAGTGTGGTCCTCAGCTCCTCCTGAACCACAATAACCACCTGGCAGCGGGAAATTAGACTCTCGAGGGTGCCAGGATTCTGAACTTTTTAACACGTTTCTCTTCTGGTCCCCAAAATATAAGACCCACAGTGTCATGTTGGTGTGTTTTGAGGTCCCTTTTAACACTTTCTATGGTGGAAAGTAAGAATTTTCATTTTCTTGGACTTGATGGCATAGATTACTATTTGCTTATTCATGTTACATATTTCTTTTTCTCTTTAGTAACAGAAACTTAACTTTTACCTGTGCTCCTTGTGGGCCAGGTAACATTTCCTGACAGCTAGATGTAAGAGGGCTTTTGTATGCACGCAGGAGACTTACAAAGTCTCAAAGGTTGGGCATGCAGGGCCTTATCCGTCTTCCCTTCAATCTGCTGCCAAGAATGTGCCTATATCAGTGGGAGCTCCATCAGGACATCCTGCACTAGGAGGACCTGGCTGCTTCCTGGGGTTGTTTGGCCAGAGAGAAGATCTCATGAAACCACCTGGTTCTGGACAGATTGTGACTGGACATCTTTTACATGAAAGAATGAAACCGTGTCTGTTTTGTCCCTTGTTGGAGTGGGCAGATGGTCATTGTAATCCACAGCAGAATGAGACTACTACCTGACACAGGAAGCTATTTAGGATTATGAATTCACTTCATCCTTCCATTTCAGGTTATTGACCATCTCCCGAGCATCACTGTTGACTGTGAGTGTGAGAGTTGTCTCTGAGTACTAGTACAGGCAGTGGTTTTGTTAAGTTTCCGTGGGCTCAAGAGTCAGAGGGCCAGTCTGGTCTTGCTTGAAATTTTAAAAAGGCATGTGTAATTCTGGCTGTTGCCCACAGAAAGGAGGTAGGTTTGCAGTGGCCCAGCTGGCCAAGGAGGTTCTAGAGAGGATGGCAACCCCAAGGACAGCTGTGCATACAAGAATCTTGATTGCCTGTTAAAGTAATTGATCATTTAGTGGTGCCCTCCATGCTCCATGAAGTTAACCTTTATCAGACTTAAGTCTAGGGCTGTTACATATGGATGAAATGCAGTGTCTTAGAGATATCTGGTGCTTACTTAAAGTGTTCCTTTACTTTGAGGAAGAAAAGATTGTATTTCTTTTGTCTCATTAATACTCTATTTCTTCTCTTTCCAAATATGATGTTATTAAGTCACTATCTTTGTGTAGGGATAGCATATCTAACCCTTATTGACTTTTAAGATAAGATGATGTACAAACAAAGTAAGATTCTCTGCTCCCTTCACTCACATTTGCTCAGTTTTTGAAGTCATGGATTCCCATGCTTCTTTCTTCCTTATTCAGCCATAAATGCAGTTACAACCTTTAACACAATTACCAATCACTTGCATTAATGATCTGCTTTTAAAATTCACATTCCAGTATCCAGTGTAACCCTGGTTATGTTAGAACAGGAATCAAAGGGTGGTTCTTGGACTGGCAGTGTCAGCATCACCTGTGAACTTGGCAGAAAGGCACAATCTTGAACCCCACCACAGACCTACTGAATCAGAAACTCTAAAGGTGGGGCCTGCAAATTGCATTGTCACAAGCCTTCTAGGTAATTCTGATCCCGGCTCAAGTTGGAGAACCAGTGCTCTGGAGTTAATCTAGTCATAGTTTCAATCCACCAAGAATGCTTACAGGTTAAAACACTTAACGCGTCCACCATCAAGTGAAATCCTAGAGAGACTCTGACACATTGACTATCAAACATGTAATTATATAACTTTCATCTAATTCATCTGCAGTCTATAGATAACTGGGCCAGGCAATAAGGTGACTCAATTTGTGCTAAAACAGCACTAACAACAATAATACCTTTTATTATAAAGCATTTTTTTCAGTCTTTAAAGTGCTGGCACATATAACATTTCACTGAATTATGCAGCAAGTTCAAATCTATGTCTGAGTCAATAAAATTTGTTATAATTTCAGGAAAGAAATAAATAAACACAAACTGTTGCAGGCCACGTCTTGTTCTATTCGTTTATCTCTATCTCTGCTTCTCTAGCATCAGAAGTTGTACTTGCTAAAATAAGTATCACTTAATAAGTGAACACCAAATGAATGATATTTAAGTATCATTTGCTAACGAATGAGGGGGAAATCTATGGGAATTTTAAGCCAACTCCATCTGCACAGAGAAAGGATTTTATTTAAAAGTGTTTCAAGTTTCTAACTATAAATTTGACACTAACATATCTGACAAAGGTCAATACTGAGTGACTTACAGATGCCATTACAAAGATTAACTTATTGTCTTCATTTTATTAGAAAAGATGAACCCGGGATGGCTATTGGATCACACTGTCAAGCCCACTATTCTTTTTGTGTTATTATTGAATATAATTATGTGAGAGAAAATAAATATAACATTCAGAAAAAAATAAATATAACATTTAGGCATTGATTTAAAGAATTCTTAAATATATTTTTGATGAATACCTTTAATAGGAATTGGGATATTATGGTTCATTCATTTACTAAATATTGCTTAAAGAGCATTTAAAAATTATATTAAAAATAAACATTTAAAACAGCCTAAAAGGTGGGGGAAAATAAAACAAAGCAAAGAACCCCTGAGAACCCCTAACCCTTAGTAAAATGCTCCGTTTCTTGAAGGCATTAACCAAGTCTTTTTCTAGGATTGCCATCCTACCCGCGGATTTCAGAGTTTGATATTATTCTCTCTTAGCTTTGAGACTCGCACAAAATAACATCAATCCTAAGACTCTTAATCTTTTCGTAAGCTTTCCAAAAACAGCAAATCCCAAACCACAGTGTTTTGAAGCAAACTTCTGATAAAGAATTTGGAGTATTTTCAATAAGAATAAAGTAAAATTAAATTTCCAAGAGTGTGCTTTAGTGGAAAAGATTCAAGCTTTGGAGTTAGAAAATCGAGCTCAAGTTTCACCCCTTTAATTTGCTAGCTATAAGGCCAAGTTTTCTCTGAACCTAAACCTCAATTTTCTCATCTGTAAATTGGGAGTGATAATAATACTTGCCCCATAGAGTTTTGAATATCAAACAGAGCTAGGTGTATTACTTTTCCAGCCTAATGCCTGGCAAACAGAAAGACCTCTATACGCGATAGTCTTATTATTATAAAAGAAAATGAGAGTGGACCTGAAATAATTTGGAAAACATAAAAAGATGAATAAAATTGATGTGCTGTTGACTGTTGAATAATGTAGGGATTAGGGGCTTCAATTTTCCCTGCATAGTCAAAAATCTGCACATAACTCTTAATTAGCCGAAGACATTATTAATAGCGTACTGTTGACTGGAAGCCTTAACGATAACATAAATAGTCAATTACTACATCTTTGGTATATTATATGAATTATATACTGCATTCTTACAATAAAATAAGCTAGAGAAAAGAAAATATTCTTAAGAAAATCACAAGGGGCCAGGCGCAGTGGCTCATGCCTGTAATCCTAGCACTCTGGGTGGATTGCTTTAGCTCAGGAGTTCAAGACCAGCCTAAGTGAGACCCTGTTTCTAAAAAAAGCTACCTGAGCATTGTGGCAGGTGCCTGTGGTCCCTGCTACTTGGGAGGCTGAGGCAAGAGAATCACTTGAGCCCAAGAGTTGGAGGTTGTTGTGAGCTGTGATGCTACAGCACTCTACAGAGGGCAGCAAAGTGAGACTCTGTCTCAAAAAAAAAATCAAAGAAAATCATAAGGAAGAGAAAACGTATTTATTATTTATGAATTGGAAGTGAAGCATTGTGGAGGTGTTCATTCTTGTCTTCATGGTGGGTGGGCTGAGGAGGAGAAGGGAAAGGAGAGCTGGTCTTGCTGACTCAGGTGTGGCAGGGGTGCGAGGGGAGGTAGGAGAGACAGGCACACTTGGTGAGTGCAACTTTATGGAAATAAATCATAATTTCTCTTTGTATTTTTCGATGTTTAATTTCTCAAGTAAAAATGCTTCCAATCATTACTAATCCTTCTTCTACTCCTTGCTTCAGTTTCAGCGCCCATGTCATAGAAGGCTCCAAGTCACAACAGAAGTTAAAAGCCGTCTCGAATCACTACAACTTGCGGCCGGGGTGTCTACTGGCAGTCTGTTTTCCAGCACTGCTTCTATGATATCTACTTCCTTATCATTGCACCCTGGTTTGGAAACACTTATCTCCCTCAAGTTGTCTTCTGTCAATTCTTCTGATGTGGTGGCTGCTAGCTCTTGAGTTTCTCCAGATCCATATCTTGATACCCTTCACTCCCCCCACACCTTTTTTTTTTTTTTTTTTTTTTGCCATAGCCACAGTCTCTTTCCTGATTTCCCTGACTGGCTCTGCTATATATCAGATGAAGTCATACACAACATCCGGATTCAGTTTTCTCCAGGAGGAATTCATTGTTTCAGGCTTGATGGCTTTCACAAATTTTTTCTGTAACAGTGATGGCAACTTCAATAGTATAATTCTTCCAGACCTGTGTGATGTTCTCTGTTGAACCTCTCTTCCATAGAGTTGACAATCTTTTCCATTGAGTACAGCTTATGAAAAGCCTTAAAGGTCCTTAGACCCCCTGATCTAGAGGCTGAATTAGAGACAGTGCACTTGGGACAAGTGGACCATTTTGACATCTTTGGTACTGATCTCATGGGGTTCTGAGTGGCTTGGGGGGGCATTGTCTAATACAAAAAGAAACTTTTAAAAGCAGGCCCTTACTAAAAAGGTACCTCCTGACCTCGGGGACAAAGCATCAGTGGAACCAATCCAGCGAAAGGGTTCTCATGGTACAGACCTTCTTACTGCACTAACAAAAGATTGACAGCTGATGTGTATCTTTTCCCTGAAAGGCCTTGAGGGTTAGAAACTTTATATAAAAGGGTAAACCTGCTCATAAACCCAACTGCATTTGCACAAAACAGTAGAGTTAGTCTATCCCTTCCTACATTAATTTCTGGTGCTCACTTCTATTCCTTACTAGATAATACATTAGAACCTCTACAGTTGACCATCTCCCTACATTGACTACCTCCTTAAGTTGATCTGATTTTCATAGACTGGACATGCACCATGTGTACGTATCAGTACAGTGGGCCTAATTCCTTATGTTGACCTCCTCCATATGTTGATCAGTTTGTATCAGGTCCTTGGGTGGTCAACTTGCAGGGGTTCTACTGTAAATGTCCTTTGCAAGATTTCCTCCTGTTTCCCCCACCCCCCAAGAACAGGGTACTTTTTTTTTTTTTTGCGGTAAAAACCTGTTCAGGCAGATATCTTTCTCCTCAGTGATTTTCTTAATTGCATCTGGGAAATTTGTCTGCTGCCTCTTGGTCAGTTATCTTGACATTTGTAAAGCCAAACCTCTTTCTAAAATTATGAATCCGTCCTTGACAGGCATTAAATTCTCCAGCTTTAGATCCTTCACCTTCCTTTTGCTTTAAGCTGTTATGTAACGATTTTGCCTTTTCATGAACCTTTTCATGAACTCTTTTCATAGAGTCCTTTCTTATAGCAATCCTGCACCCCCGTTAAAGAGGCATTTTCAATATGAGATAGAATGGTTTTTCAGAAAAAGGGCAAAGTTTTTGTGCCTGCTGGTATAGTTGTAGTGATGGCCTCACAAATTTCCTTAAAAAGAAAAACAAAAACATCACTAACTGCCAAAAGACAGAGGTCCTCAACACTGGATTCTTAGACCTTAACCTACAGTACATATCAGGCAACTCAACTTTTCGTTATGTCATCACTTTTCTCTGCTTCTTGGGAGCCCTTTCAGTATCACTAGAGAGACTTTTTATGGGTTCTTACAGTCTTATGCAAGGTTTTGATAGTTCACTAAACATGATGAAAAAGACAGAGATGATAGTGCACTACACATGATGAAAAACACAGAGAACTGTGAGGGATCACTTCTACCGAACATGCAATTTACTGGAGAGACAAAGTGCTCACGTGAAGATGATTAGCATCATCTGGTGTTTTAAGTGGATACTCTCAACACTTAAGCTCACTACAGTAGCAATAGGAGGTGGCTACAAAATTATTACAATAGTATAGCATAAACTACAGTCAATTTATACAATTATAATTTAATACTACACCTTTATGTTTGTTTACATTTCTCTCAACAGTGATGGTGCCATGTATATATAAGGGTAAATTTTGAAATATTTAAGATTTATAATAGATTTACATGTGTTTTATGGTAGCAAATGATAAAATAGACCAATACTTACATACAGTTTATGTGCTCCTTATATACCTTTTTCTTAATTTTTTTGAAAATTCTAGGCTGTGTGGTCCATCTCTGAGTTTTTTTTCATTGTTGCAAATCTCCAAAAGTTTTTCAATACATTTATTGAAAAAAATCTGCATATACAGATTTGGGCATGTACTGGGCCTGTACAGTTCAATAACATGCTGTTCAAGAGCCCATTAACTTTTGCCAGAAACAAAGCAAAATACAATTACAGTTTGGGGCATCACTCTTTGTAAAACCATATTTAGAAAAATTCAAACAAGTTTGTTTACATGAGTTTTTTTTAGTTAGGGCAGCTAAGGACACATGAAATCTGAGGAAATATCAAGGTCTTTTACCAGTTTGTATGAGAGAAACTCATACATAGTTTCTTAGTAATTCTTAGTAATTAAAAAGGAAGCTTGTCTATCTGAATGATAAACACAATCTAAAAAAACACAAATACCTACATATGTACAGATACACTTATATTGATACTAAGAGTCACTGACCCTCTTGATGCCTCTTGAATTCTAGTCAGTTAAAAGACAAGGAACTAGATAGACACATTCAGACACACTGCATGTAACAAGATTTACCACATCTTGAATATGGTATCAAGATTTTTCAGAGGAAAATAAAGTTGATGAAGCAAGTGAGTGATGTCTACAAAATATCCTACCTTTGGTTCGTAAATAATTTCCATATCACCATCTATTACTCTTTCTGAATAAGCAGTATCATCTTGGAAGACAACTATCCTATTATCTTTTACTTCCTGGAACTCCAACCTTCTTTGACCTAAGTATCATATGGGAAGGTTTTGAAGATGAATAAGAACCAGCATCTGCTCTTGAATAGTTCAGGAATCTAACTCAGCAGGACATAAAAGAAGGACAGATAACTGTAAGAATCCAAGCAATTGTTGATCATGGAGCAGAAAGCAGGCAAGTAAAACTAACCAGTAGACAAGGTACCTAACTAAAACATGCTCACCCTGAGGGACTTTCATGATGACACATACACAACCTTATAAATGATACCACAGATAAACCACCACAGAAGGCTTAAAGATAAGAATTCAGAGCTTCTAATAGCTATGAGGTCTTACTGTTTCTTGTAGTTACCAGTACAAGTGATTATTTATGTAAAGTTGTGGTTTTTAATGTACCTGAAATCCTTTAGGGGATACATGAGGTCAAAACTATTTTTATAATAATGCAAAAATTTTATTAGCCTTTTTTACTGTATTGACCTTTGTACTGATAGTGAAAAAGCAATGGTGTAAATATTGGGTGCCTTAGTAAAAATCAAGGCAGGGCAACTGAACTGAACTAGTAATCATCGTATTCTTAAATGCTGTGCACTTCTAGTTTAAAAATTTGTTTAACTCACTTAAAAAAATTTTTATGAAGCAATAAAAGTATTGATTTTATTAAATATTGATTTTGAATACATATTTTTTAATAGTCTATGACAAAATCAGAAGTCTTTCTCTCTGTTGAAGTATAATGGTTGTCTTGAAGAAAAGCACTTGTGCAATCGTTTGAGTTGCAAGCTAAACTAGCCACTCTTTCATGGAACACAATTTTGCTTGAAAAGCAGCTAACGTATTATTCAATCCTGAATATATGGCAGAAATTTTCTTGACAATGAAATTAGTGAAATTGTTTCTTCAAGGAGCTGACTGATATTACAAGGTCATAAATTTCATGTGTCGTCTAAAATAGTGTGCACATGAACTTTGCACATGAACTTTATGGCCACCCTATATTTATTGCCCATTTGACCTTTCCAGTGAAAAATACAATTTTAAAGAATCTATATTCACCACTATGAACTCAACTTTACTCTTTTGAGCCACAGGTACCACCCAATGGATGAGTTTTCTTATATTTTATAATGTGCCCACACTTAGAAGCTTTTCATAATTCAGTCAAGCCATAGTTTCCAAACACTGATACTTGGTAATACAAAATCATACCACAGTAAAATATTCATGACAAATGCAAGACAGATCAATGGATTTTTATGTAGCAGAGTAAAAAGATTAACTAATATGGTTTCATATTTCACCTTGCAAATAATCTATTGGAAACTATCAATGGCTGGGGTTTGGTGTGGTATTAAAAAAAGATATCCAAAATGATCTGAAATGACTACTCAAAGAATGCTTCCTTTTCTAACTACACATCTATTGGAGTCTTAATTTTGTTCACAGGCTTTCCCTAGAGCAACCTATTACAACAAATTGAATGCAGACACAGAAGAATCTGTTTGTCATCTATTACTATTAAGCCAAACCTGTAAATTATTTGCAAACATACAAATGAATGCTGTCATTCTTACTAAGTTTAGTTTGATTAGGATGCTATAGTTACTTTTTATCCTGATTCATTTTAACATGTAATGATTTTATTATCTTTGAGTGAACAGATAAACATTTTTAAATGTCTCCTTTTTATTTCTAGTGAGGTAAGTATCAATAGGCATAACCCATCCAACTAAAATCTCTTTGGAGCACTCAATATTTAAGAGTGTAAAAGTTTCCTGAAGCAAGAGGAAGAGCGTCAATGCTGTGGTATAAGAAAATGAGTGTTGGTAACATTCTGATTTCTCAGACATACTCTCTGAGGAAGACTTCAACAGCGCTGGCCGACTGTCATGTTTGAGACACGGCAGGGTTAAAATTGCTGGGTTGAGTTCCATCAAGGAGCCCTGTGGGTGGTGGTAGGGATGCTTGGTGGATTTCCTGCAGATCTGCAGAAAGTGACTCTTCCTTTCAAGCAAGTCCCTCTGGTAAACTCCTCAGGCCATTTATTCTCTTAAGGCCAAAATACTTCAGCACTGGAGCATAAGGTACTTTGATTTTGTGATACCTCAGGATGTAAAAAATTATCTCAAGAGATGATTATGAAAAAAACTCTGTGCTCAATAACTTTAATTTTTAATAGGTTTATAAACATTGAACTTATGATTTTTTTAGAGATGTGAATGTATGTATTTGTGTGTACTACACACTTACACACTCTATTTGGTCTCTAAAATTTACCAGTTAAGAGGTCTGGATATTAAAACATTAAAAGGCATCTCATGGCGATGGAGACAATGGTTATGACATGAACCGATATAATCATTACTGAAGCTTATGTGTTACATTTTCCCTCAACTCGAGCTGCTTCATTCTTTTGTTTTTCCTCTTCCTTCTCAGCCAGGTTCTAGCTCAGTACCTTTTTGTAAGTGACTCCCCCAGGCTCTGTCCATTTTTATTAAGCACCCAAATGTCAGCTAGTTAGCCAAAAGATGTTGCTGCACTCTTCATGGTGCACTGCACACACATATTTAAAGTTACACATGCACAAGGGAGGTCTTGCGCGGAGCCAGGAGCAGGTCACAAGGAGTAGGAAATCCTCTCTTCCCTTCATTCCCTGTCTATACCAGAATATCCTCTTAGAATAAAATCCCCACAGCTTAAGGCTGAAAACATGGGGCAAACCCAAATACCTGCAAAGTGGTAATAGAACATTTGTACCTACTGTGAGGGAAGAAATCCAGGATCTGTTTAGTAGGGATCTGGAGGGAGAGGCTGGAAGGCAGTGATTTCAAGGTGGTTCAGAGGCGGAGAGTCTTTTTTTTCGTGGGGTAAAGTAAAGCTGGAAGCCTCGTAGGCCAGAGACACCAACGTTGGTGTCTCCGGAATCCTGCGTGGAGCAGTGGCAGGAGCACAGGTGCACGCTGGTTAGGCCTGAGTTTGAATCCCTGTCCCCCACTCCCGTACCAGCTGGGTGGTTCAGGTGATCTACTTAATCTTGTTGAGCATCAGCCTCCTCAAGTAGTAAATGAGGACAATCCTATCTCCCCTGCAGGGCTGAGTGAAGATGCAATGAGAGCAAGCCTGTGACACACCCGGAACACAGTAGGTGTCCATCAAGTGCCTGTTTTCTTTTTCTACTTCAGAAGTTTGCACACACACGTTACTTATTGAATGGGAAAATGGACCCATTTTTCAGGAAACAACTGGACATTTTCTTTTTCCCTACACCTAATGAGTTTATCTGTTTAAAAACTTTTCACAGTGGTTAACACAGACCATTATCAAAAGTTTCTCCGCAACAACAACAACAAAAACAAAATTCAAAGTGTAGAGTGTTCATTCTATTTTCCTGGTCTCCACAGTCAGTGTGTCTTCCAGAAATTCCAAGAAGTTAGTGAGGCTTGACCTTCCTCTTCCTTTTTTTTTTTTGGTCAAGCATGCTAACAATCTTTAATCATGCTGTGACTTTCTACATGCCACCCAGGTTAGTTTCTGAAACAGTCAAAGATTTAACCCCCAGACACGTAAATATCTCTACTTTCCAGAGAGTCCTCCAAAGAAACTTACTATTTTTGTATATATATGAGTTTTCTCCTTTTATTTCCATATTAATTTCTAGATTAATTAGAAATTAGCATTTTGATTATAGATTTTCATAAAAATTCAGACTTAATTACAGTATTGTTTCTAGTGCTTACTGTTTTTGTTGGCGCAATTATCATGCAAAGTATTTTATGATATTTTTTCTTTTGAAAGAAAAAATGTTTTAGCCCAGGAATATGGGGAGAGGGGAGAGGGAGGGGAGGGGAGGGGAGAGAGTGGGTGGAGGGAGGGTGATTGGTGGGATCATGCCTATGGTTCACCCTATAAGGGTACATGTGAATCTCTCTAAATGTAGAATATAAATGTGTTAACACAATAACTAAGAAAAAGACAAGAAGGCTATGTTAACCAGTTGGATGAAAGTATTTCAAATTGTATATAGAAACAGTACACTGTACCCCATGATAGTATTAATGTACACTGCTATGATTTAAT
>CAUYQV010095392.1:0-11815 GCA_963574575.1 Galagoides demidoff
GAGCTGGTCTTATTGTGGCGAATTTCCTCAATGTTTATATATCGGTAAATCATTTGATTTCTCCATCGATTTTAAAGCTTAGCTTAGCAGGATATAGAAATCTGGGCTGGAAATTGTTCTGTTAAAGTAGATTAAGGGTAGATAACCATTGTCTTCTGGCTTGAAAGTTTCATTAGAGAAGTCTGCAGTCACCCTGATGGATTTGCCCCTGTAGGTCAACTGGCGCTTACTCCTGACAGCTTGAAGAATCTTTTCTTTTGTCTTGACTTTGGACAGTTCATCACAATGTGTCTTGGAGAAGCTCTGTTAGAGTTGAGGTGACCTGGGGTTGGATATCCCTCTGAAAGGAGTGTGTCAGAATCTTTGGTGATATATGGGAAATTTTCATTTATAATATCCTCAAGTATGGCTTCCATTCCCCTGGGGTATTCTTCTTACCCTTCTGGGATACCTTTAACTTATGTGTTTGAAACCTTCATATAGTCCCACAATTCTGACAGTGAACGTTCCGCTTTCTCTCTCTTCTTTTCTGCCTCTTTTACTATCTAAGATATCTCAAGAGCTTTGTCCTCTGCCTCTGAGATTCTTTCTTCTGCATGGTCTGATCTGTTGTTGATACTTTCTATTGCACCTTTAAGTTCCTTCATTGACTGCTTCATTTCCTTCAGCTCTGCTATATCTTTTCTATATTCTTCATCTCATTCATCTCCTATTTGATTCTGTTTTTGGATTTCCTTTTGGTTATTTTCCATCATTTCCTTCATTGTTTTCATCATCTGTATTCTAAATTCCCTTTCTGTCATTTCTAACATTTCTTTATAGGTGGAATCCTCTGCAGTAGCTATCTTATGGTCCCTTGGCGGGGGGGGGGGGGAGTTGCTCTGAACTGGTTATTCATGTTGCTAGGATTTTTATGCTGGTTCTTCCTCATGAGTGTTTTATCTCTTCCTTGCCCTAATTTTCCTTTCACTTCCTTTTGTTCTTTAAGTTCCTGTGTCTCTGGAGTAGGGTTTTGATGAGTCCTTTGGGTAGAGGACCAGAAGGATAAGAAGATTGAAGAGCAGGAAGAGAAAAAGAGAAAAAAGGGGAGAAAAGAAAGGAGAAGGGGTGGGCAAGAGGGAGTATTAACAAAGAGAAGAGAGGCACAGAAAGAAGGAGACAGGAGCAATATAGGTGTACATTAGGGTACTTTGACCCAACCTTAGAGACACCAAACCTCTGTGGATGCTGGGTTGGGTTGTTCCCTTGAAATCATCAGCTCTTTGCTAGCCTGATCAGACATAGTACTCCTCCTCCACCAAGTAGAGAAGAAAGATAGAAATGCTGTAAATCAAACCAAAACAAGCAAACAAAAACTTTATAGGATATACTTGGGCAAAGGCCAAATAATAAGGGTAGAAACACTAGCAGAAATGAAGTTCTAATTGCAAAAAAGGGCAACAATGGAAAATTATATTAAAACTAGAAAAATGAAGAAAGAAAAGAAAGATCTATAAGGAAAATTTTGAAATTAAAAAAAATAAATAAAAAAGAAAAAGAAAAACAAACAAACAAAATACAGACCAAAAAAAAAAAAAAAGCAGTATATATATCTTGCTGAATATTGTCTGGGCAACAGGTGATCTTCTGGGGTATGAGATATTAATCACAGTGCTGATACAGCTGTATGAGAGATGGGGACTGGAGGCCTCTGCTGATTTCTCAACCCACATAGGGTGGAGAGCCTAAATCTCAGTTCAGCAGGCTTGAAAGACACTTTAAACTGCCAACCTGGGCTAACAAGAAGTTTCTGGGGAAGCACTTGTCTCTGGGATCACACCTGAAGTGGCTATCCACTTACCCAGTGTGCCTAAACCAATCTCACACTATGCCCCTAAGGGCCAAGGCTGCAAGCCTTCTCAATTCCTGCCTTTAGGCTGCTCAGTCACTAGATTTCTCACACCCACCCAATCCTTGCTCTGCAACCCTGAGGGCAGAGCTTGCCAGGGCACTTCTCCCACAGTGGCTCAGCATGGCCCACAGCCATGTACTATTAGCTCAGTCCAGCTCAGCAGCTCAGTGTGGGGCCTTAGATGATGCTTAAAGTCCTCTGCTTTCTTGCCCCAATTCTCCCAAGGTGGTTCAATTGAGTGCCAAGTCCAAACTCCCAAGGTAGTTCAACTGAGTGCCAAGTCCAAAAAAAAAAAAATACCCAAACAGCTCACAGGTAAGGTCTTTCCAATTTGCAATCTCACAGCTGCCGGTGGGATTAGACAGAATGAACACATGCAAACACTTGCCAGTTCTCCACTGCTTTGTCCTCCTCATGGGGTCCAGAAGTCCCTCGCTGACTCCCTGTGTCTCAAAAGGGATGTTTCTGGGCCAATCCCACCAGCCAGAGATGCCTTAAGTCTCATCTCCCCAGTCTCACTGTGCCCAGTTGCAAGGAAGCTGTTCCACAATGAGAATATTCTAACCCTCATGTTGTTTCCATTCCTTTTTCACACACAAGTTTTTCTTGCTGACTGTTATCTTTACTTCATTGAATTTAACCTTGAAATAATATCTCTTTCTATAGTTTTATTCTGTTAGCACTGAAAGTTACCCTAAGGATAATGAGAACTTTTGAAATTAAGTGTGATATTTTCTCTTTATTCTTTTTTAAAAATTCATTCTTCTCTCATTCTCTAAGTGATAGCATTCAAAGCCATAGTAGCAGTGACACAGGTAACAGGAGGGATGATGGCTTGCTTTCCACTCCAGTAGGGCATCAGAGAACTGTAGATCTATTGCCTGGCACTGGGCTATTGAATTTATCTGTATATATAAATACAAAAGGCTAAAATGTTAAGTGTTTAGAGTTTGCTGAGGAAATGGTCCCAGACCACACTATTTTCCTAAGCACATATGCTGTGATCGCATATGGACCAAGTTGATGTGCTGCTATCTTCTCTGTGTTTAGGATGAGTTGTTCAGGAAGGCGGAAAAGATCAATAGCCCAAACTCTGAGACTGCAACTAACCTAATCCTGCTAAGTATCACCACTGCCCAGGAATCCTCTCACAGGTCCCCAGCCAGTTCTTCCTTTAATTCTCCGTAGCATCTATTTGGACAGTCTTTCCTAAAAATATCTGATCCTGTTTCTTCCCACTACTTTCTACAAATGGCTATGCCTAACTTCACAAGGAGGCTAGAGAAATTAAACTGCAGCCCTAAATGAAAACATAAAAAGCACTGTGATGTCCCTTTCCTTTCCTGGCCTCCACTATTGAGCCATAAAGTTTAACAAGTCCACTTATGCTCCAGTGCTGTCTCATCCCCTTCCTCAAAGTCATTGCCCTTGCAGTTATAGCCCTTTTAAGCTTCTAGATTTTCAAACCTTTGTATTATTCAGGGTGGGATGGGCCATGGTGAAATAACAAACAAGCCTGAAATCACCTTGAAACCACGAGCAACGTTGCTGTCTCCACGTGATTACTGCCCACTCAATCCTCAGAATTAGTTTCAGTTTCTAAAAGTAATCATGAATGTTACCGATGACTTCACTTTTTAAAAAAAATTTCTACAGATGGTCATCCTTCAGCCCTCTCTTACTCACTTTTTCAGTTTTATTTGCAAATTCTGACCAAGTAAACTTTTTCTTTTTTTAATGTCAGGTTAATGTAAGGGTACAAACAACCAGGTCACAATATTTGAGTTTGTTAGGTGGACTTCCTCTGGTAGTTGTGTCCACACCCAGGAGGTGTGCCATGTACCCCTACATTGTGCCCATTAGGGGGGAGCTCAGCAAGCGCCCTCCATTGCCTCCTGACTCTTTTCTCCTTTCTCCCCCCTCAATTCAACTGAATTGGATTGAGTTTTTCTCCTATATGAATATGAATTCAATTGTCTACTGGCTTCATGTTAGTATTGAGTACAATGGCACATCACCATTCTTATGATACTTTACTAAGAAGAATGTGTTTTAACTCCATCCAGGTAAATACAAAAGATGTGAAATCACCATCTTTTCTTAGGGCTGAATAGTACTCCATGGTGCACATATGCCTCAGTTTGTTAATCCATTCCTGAGTTGATGGGCATTTAGATTGTTTCCTCATATTGGTGACTGTGAATTGAGCTGTAATAACCAATCTAGTGCAAATGTCTTTATGATAAAGTGATTTTTTATTCTTGTAGGTAGATTCCTAGTAGTGAGATTGTGGGGTCAAATGGGAGTTCTAATTTAAATTCTTTGAGGATTCTCTATAATTCTTTCCAAAGAGGCAATTTTTAGTAAAAAAAAAAAAAAAAAGAAAGAAAGAAAGAAAGAAAGATGGAGGCATCACATCATACTTTAGGCTATATTGTAAGTTCACAGTGATCAAAAAAGCATGATATTGGCACAAAAGTAGAGACATAGATATATGGAATCAAATAGAAAACCAAGAGAAGAAACCAGTCTCTTACCACAATCTGATCTTTGATAAACCAAACAAAAGCATACAGTGGGGAAAGGAGTGCCTATTCAATAAATGGTGCAGGGAGAGCAGGATAACCACATGTAAAGGATTGAAACTGGACCCACACCTTTCACCACTTGCAAAAACTGATTCAAGATAGATAAAAGATTTAAATCTGAGGCATGAGATGATAAAAATCCTCAAAGAAAGTGTGGGGAAAACACTGGAAGATGTCAGGCTGGGGAAAGATTTTATGTAGAAGACTTCCATAGCAACTGCAACAAGAATAAAAATAAACAAATGGGACTTAATTAAGCTGAAAAGCTTGTGCACAGCTAAGGACACAACAATTAAAGCAAATCAACAGTAGACAACTTTCAGAACCGGAAAAGATATTTCCATGTTACCCATTTGACAAAGGCTTGATAACCAGGTCCTACAGAGAACTCAAATTAATCAAAAACAAGAAGAGCAAACAATCCCATCTATCACTGGGCAAGAGACTTGAACAGAACCACCTCTGAGGAACACAGATGAATAACTAACAAACATATGAAAAAATGTTCACTATCCTGAAACATCATCTAACCCCAGTGAGAATAGCCCACATTACAAAGTGCCAAAGTTGCAGGTGCTGGAGTGGATGTGGAAAGAGGGGAATGCTTTTAGACTGTTGGTGGGACTGCAAACTAATACAGGTATCCTCTTCAAAACCTTTCTTCCCCCTCTGATACTACCTACTCATATCTTCATGACCTTTTATTTCTAGACTTGTCTTTTTGATATAATCTTTAACATTGTTATTGTGAAGGCTGTAAGCATTTTTTTCCTGTCCATTTAAATATCTCATCTTTTTGTCAGCCTAAGGCCGGTGAGCTAAAAAGAGTTTTTATATCTGTTATCTTCTAGTTTAATGTATACAGGCAGTTCTTGGTTTGCTTGGTTCTGATTTTTGTGGATTTCTATAACCGTAGTTTAGTTAAATAATACCAAATCCCCAACAGCAAGATTCAAATTGTTGGTTACCACATTATGTAAAGTAAAAACTTCGCTGCTAGCTCTTTAGCCCAAAAACCACCACGTAAAGGATAGATATGCATCCTGATCAGTGATGAATCACAGCACACTCTTCAAAGTGTGTCAGGACTGGTCACTGTTATCAGGTTCGCACCTGCTCTACGGAGCCTGCGGTTAGGGACTGGTCACTGTTATCTGGTTCACACCTGCTCTGCAGAGCCTGTGGTCAGGGACTGGTCACTGTTACCTGTTGACATTCGCTCTGCAAAGACTGTGGTTAGGGACTAGTCACTGTTTTCCAGTTCACACCTGCTCTACAGAACCTGTGGTTAGGGACTGGTCACTATTACCTGGTTCACACCCACTCTGCAGAGCCTGTGGTCAGGGACTGGTCACTGTTATCTGATTCACACCTGCTCTGTAAAGCCTGAAGTTAGGGAACTGGTCACTGTTACCTGGTTCACACCCGCTCTGCAGAGCCTGCGGTTAGGGACTGGTCACTGTTATCTGGTTGATACCTGCTCTGCAGAGCCTGCAGTCAGGGACTGGTCACTGTTATCTGATTCACACCTGCTCTGTAAAGCCTGAAGTTAGGGACTGGCCATTGTTACCTGGTTGACATTTGCTCTGCAAAGCCTGAGGTTAAGTTGCATCTTGTTTCTCAGTGATAAATCCGTGTGATATTTAACAAAATAAATAATAAAAAGAGAACTGGTCAAGAAACATGAAAAAACAATAAGAAAATAGAAAGTGGTAGTGCTCAAAGGGAAATTGAAATGGAACGTGAGATAGACATGTAGAAGAAGTAGCTGACAATGGGAATATGGATGCTGCTACCGTCCAGGTCAATCTAGATAATTCTCTGCTGAGACTTTCCCTTTAATTATTCACTATAAACATATTTACCTGATGCCCCTGAGCTTGGTTGTAATATATGCCTTACATTTCTGCTCATTGTAACATCAAGGTCATTTCATAGTCATGATCCACTAATTGTCCTTTCTACCGAATCTGAGGCACATTTCTTTTGTTCTTCCTGTCCACTCACTTTGCTCTACATCCTGGGTATTGTGAATATTGTGTTGTCCTAGCTTCTGTTTAATTCTTCTCAAGAGTATAGGGGTGTTCTGTCTGCTTTAGCTGGCTAAATTAATTTGGTTTGGCTTCAACAATTTCTTGTATGTAACATAAATTCTGGAGACAGAATTTATCTATTTTACACATTGAGACTTATCCATCTTCATTCTGTGGTCTAGGAAATGAAAGAAAATAACTAAAGCAGGGAGGCTTTAGAAGCTTAAGAAGTAAAATAACACCATTCTCTGTCCAGGAGACAAATGGTGAAGGTAGACAACTAGGTCATATATGTGTGTATTTGTGCAAAAGCTGTGGGTACATTAGCAGTTGCCGCTGTAGAGGGATTCTGTCCACCAAGTGACTTCTCTGTTGGGGTGGTCAGCAGGGAGTTGTGGAGAGGAAGAGGGAGTCTACAGAAGCCGGTGTGTAACTGTGCATCTGAGAAGGCATCTAAGGGAAACACAGACCTGGACAGTGACAGTAGCCTCTGACGACACCCCAACAAAGCTACAGACGGCAGGGGAAAGTGAAGCATCTCCCAAGCAGACAACGTGGATTTTTTTTTTAACCCAATTGTCAGTACTCAGAAGAGGAAGCTCAGGAAACCCATCCTATAAAAACGACTTAGTTCTCTCCAGTGTTCACATGGCTCATTCCACAGTGGAGTCTATTTGCATGCTTGTTCTTACTGAGAGAAAGACAATTTCAGAGCTGCGAGATCTTACTTTGGGCTCTACACGATAAAAATGTTTGCAAATTGTATATATCTGACTAAATGAACAACAAAAATATCCATCTTTTGGATAACGTGTTTGTGAAACTGTAATTGAGTGGATTACAATGAGGAATGCTTTTTGAAAGAAATGCATAGACCGGATCCTTCCAGGTCTCAAGCTGCCTGGTTCTCTGTAACAGTGGTGCCTGGAAGAGGAAATGAAATGAGGGTAAGAAAACAGCCCGCAGAAAGTTGGGGCGGTTACTGGATCCCGCCTATGAGCAGTATCTTTAGATAGTGTTAGTGACGGACTACTTAAAAGCCTCAAAGTATTTTTTACACTGATGTCAAAGACGTTTTTTCTAGAAAAATTTTCTCAGATAACCTCATTTATTTTCTGGTTCTCTTCATGAGTTTATGTAACTTGCAAAGAACTTTGTTTTTCATGCAACTTCTACCTTCTGTGCTTTTCCCTTTGCTTTTCCTGAGACTTCACTTTTCGTGGTGCTTATTCTAAGTTTTTAAAAAATCATATAATATCCCTACTTTCTCCTTCACATACTTCAAAATAAATATTTATTAGAAAAACTATTTGTTTACCGGTCCAGATACTAGTAGGAGATGAAAGATGATTCCTGATTTCATAAATAGCGGCTCACTCTGGGTGGTCTAGCGCAGGTGCCATAGAAACGGTCTGACAGTGGCTCTTCAACCTGAGGACATTATCTTCAACTCACAGCTGATAAAAGTGAGACTCAGAGGGGTTGAGTAATCGGCCTAAGTTAACATGGGTTAACAAACTAGCCAGAAGAGTCAGGATTCCAGCCACAATTTTCAGGCACTTTTCATACAAAGGAGTTTCTCACTTTAATCATAATTGTTAAGACCTTAGAATAATTGAACTATTAATGTCATCACATGTCTATTGATGAGTTGTAATATATATATTGTATAACTGTAAAAATCAGTTATATTTTAATGTCTACAGTATAATTTGTCTCACTCAGCTGAGGGGCATTATATACTATAAATCCAATTCAAACTTAGCATTCATTCCTTTTAAAATCATCTATAAGGAACATACATAAGCAGCACAGAATGCCATTCTTAAAAGTTCTGAGGGAGTAAAGAAAAAATTGAACTCGTATTATCTAATTGTTATTACAGATTGCTAATCACAGCCATTTCACCATTTCACATGCTTTTGATGACTGCACCGTGTTTGGGGGTATTTTATGTTTGGTTTACTCATCCCTATGAATCAGAACTCTGACAATCATGGCAGCAAGAGGAAGTGGTTAAGGTAGAGAGGCATGTTATTCTTTGCATGGAGTTTGCATTTTGCCAAAGGCAACATTGGTCTTTTCTTCGAAGTCATCTTACTGTTGAGTTTCTTAACTTCCAGGGGACAAGCTCTCAGTTACCTAAGGTAAAGCTCTACACACTATTCTTCCACATTAAGTTGGTGAAAATATTTGTAAAAGGATATATACAAAATTCAGAGTTTTAACAGAAATCTGAAAGAGCACTAGTCTCTATGCAAAACAATGGAGCATCTAAAATAATTTAAAAGCTGTTTTTTATGATTAACAAAACTATAATCCCTATATTAGAATTCTTTTTTTTTTTTTGAACCAGAGTCTTACTCTGTCTCCAGGGTAGAGTGCTGTGGCATAGCTCACAGCAACCTCAAACTCCTGGGCTCAAGCCATCCTCCTGCCTCAGCCTCCTGAGTACCTTGGACTATAGACACCCACCACCATGCATGGCTAGTTTTTCTGTTTTTAGTAGAACCTTGCTCAGGCTGGTCTGGAACTCCTGAGCTCAGTTATCCTACTGCCTCAGTCTCCCAGAGTGTTGGGATTACATGCATGAGCCACCACATCCAGCCACATTAGAATTACTTCATCCAACAAACACTTCTTGATTACCTGCTGTATGCCTGGCCCTTATCTATGTGTTTACTTTAGAGAAAGTGATAGCAGCAAGTGCTGGAGTTTTAAGTGTCCTGTATGGAAACTGGTCACAAATACATCTTCACTCTTCCCATTGAGACCTGTGGATGTAAACTTCTGAATTTTGTTTGCCTGTGACTGTCTTGACCACTGAGACATGGTGAGAATGAGGGTATGCCATTTCCAAGCCTTGCTTTGAAGAGCACTAGCAATCGTATTCTTTGTCTTGAAGCCCCGTTTTTTGGGTAAGATGTGTTACTTCCACCAAGCACCCATGCGTAAAAAGATCAAGAGTCAGCAGGCTCTTGGAATGCCACTTGGAAAAGCTGTGTGCAGAGGGCCAGAGATACCCAGCCAACTCCCAACAGCTACAAACTCCAGCCATTCAATTGATGGTACTGAAACCCTGTAAAATGTAGGCAGAGACAGTTTTCTCATGTGTCCTGTACAGATTCTCAGTCCCCCAAATAATGAAATATAATACTGAATCTTGCCATAGGCCCCTTAAATCTTTTTGGGAGTTTGTTTTTGCAGGAATTGATAAAAGTTATGAGCTTTGGGGAATTCCACCAACTTAATGTGTGATGTTGACAGCTTTATTTAAACTATGTAAATGTTTAATTGCAAATAAAGAATATGATAGTGTCGCTGGGCATGGCGGCTCACAGTAATCCTAGCACTCTGACAGGCTGAGGTGGGCAGATCGCCTGAACTCATAGGTTTGAGACTAGCCTGAGCAAGAGTGAGACCATGCTCCTGTCCTCCCAGCTACTCCAGAGGCTGAGACAAGAGAATCACTTGAGCCCAAGAATTTGAGATTGCTGTGAGCTATGAACCATGGCCCACTACCCAGAGTGACAAAGGGAGACTGACCCAAAACAAATGAACAAACAAACAAACAAAAACATTATGATAGTGTCAATGAGACAGTGACACGGATGTTCCTAAAACTGCACATGGTAAATAAAATAAGTCTTCATGCTGACATTTCAAGCTTTGGTTTCTAGCATTAGACTCAAGTGTAAATACAGTAAAGCCCCTGTGGCTGATCACCTCCCCTCACTGACTACCTCTGGACACTGAGTTCCTCCCCACAAGGCATCCTCCCCACACTGACCTCCTCCTCACACTCACCTCCTCCCCATGCTGACCTCCTCCCCATAATGACCTCCTCCCCATGCTGACCTCCTCCCCACACTGATCTCCCACTAACACAGACCTCCTCCTCACAATGACCTCCTCTCCACACTGAGCTCCTCCCCACACTGACCTCCTCCCCACACTGACTTCCTCCCCACATTGACCTCCTCCCCACACTGACCGCCTCCCTACACTGACCTCTCCACACTGACCACCTCCCCACACAAACCTCCTCCCCATAGAGACCTCCTTTCCACACTGACCTCCTCCCTACACAGACCTCCTCCTCACACTGACCTCCTTCTCATACCGACCTCCTCCCCACACTGAGCACCACCCCCACACTGACCTTCTCCCCACACTAACAATTTCCCCATGCTGACCTTCTACCTACAGTGGTTGCCTCCTTATGTTGACCTAATTTTAACAGACTGGATGTGTACCATGTGTATGTATCAATACAGTATGCCTAGTTCCTTATGTTGACCATCTGGATTTGTTGACCAGCTTCTCACAGTCCCGTGGGGGGGGGGGGGTCAGTTCACACAGGCTGTACTGTGTGTATCCAGTAGCTCGCACAGGCTCTACTATATGTATCCAGTAGCTCACACAGGCTCTACTGTATGTATCCAGTAGCTCGCACAGGCTCTACTGTATGTATCCAGTAGCTCACACAGGCTCTACTGTATGTATCCAGTAGCACTCACAGGCTCTACTGTATGTATCCAGTAGCTCACATAGGCTGTACTGTATGTATCCAGTAGCTCACACAGGCTGTACTGTATATAACCAGTAGCTCGCACAGGCTGTACTGTATATATCCTGTAGCTCGTACAGGCTCTACTGTATGTATCCAGCAGCTCCACAGGCTCTACTGTATGTATCCAGTAGCTCTCACAGGCTCTACTGTATGTATCCAGTAGCTCACACAGGCTCTACTGTATGTATTCAGCAGCTCTCACAGGCTCTACTGTATGTATCCAGCAGCTGCACAGGCTCTACTGTATGTATCCAGAGGCTCTCACAGGCTCTACTGCATGTATCCAGTAGCTCTCACAGGCTCTACTGTATGTATCCAGCAGCTGCACAGGCTCTACTGTATGTATCCAGTAGCTCACACAGGCTCTACTGTATGTATCCAGTAGCTCTCACAGGCTCTACTGTATGTATCCAGTAGCTCACACAGGCTCTACTGTATGTATCCAGAAGCTCACACAGAAAAAACTTAATGTATCCAGTAGATCTCACAGGCTCAACTGTATGAATCCATCAGCTTCAAAGTCTATACAGTAGTGCCTGTGTTAGCTACTGGATACATATTTTTGTCCCTGTGGCAGGTACTGGTTAAACAAATTTCAGCCTGTGTGTACTGACCCCCCCCCCCCCAAGGGACTGTGAGAAGCTGGTCAACAAATCCAGATGGTCAACATAAGGAACTAGGCATACTGTATTGATACATACACATGGTACACATCCAGTCTGTTAAAATT